>JACBKR010003928.1:0-26692 GCA_014218235.1 Colocasia esculenta
TAGTTTTCTCTTGAGCAAAAAGACCTAACTTGGCCGAAATCTATAGGTTTTATAAGACAAATGGGTTGGGGTATGATTAGAATTAGGTTTCCTATCATTGGGGATAGTTTCCTAATCAAGAACCCGGAGAAAACCATCCGTTTCAGATCTGGAAACCTAGACATAAACAGAGAAATAAACGGCCACTTAGCTGCCATTAACAAGAAGTCAGCGTCCATCAATCTGGACGTCAACCTCTCCTGGCCATGCAGTCAACGGCACACATGTTGCCGTCATCCTGAAATTAATGTCAATGTGTGTTGACGTTAACTGGCATTTCGGCCAGAACACAGAAATAATTAAATAAACACACATGCACAGAATAAATAAATATAATATGCACGTCAATAATTAAATACTATATGCACATTTAAATAAATATATTATATGCACTGAAATAACATATATATATATATACATATATATGCACATAAGTAACTAAATAATTATAATATGCACAAAGTTAAACAAACATCATGAGAACAAAATTCGAGGGTCTTACACCCTTAATCTCTCAGCCAGCGCTCTCCACCTATCAGCATATTGCAGGAAATCTTCCTCCGTCTTCATTTTTTCAGCCATCAAGTCAGTAATAGATAGAGAAGGACCGACCTGGTCTCTGTACCTCTGCAGGAATTTTCTTTGCACCGCCTCAAAGTCTTCAGCATCAACGGGTTCTAAAGAATAGAACCATTCCAGAGCGGGACAATCTAGGGATCGGCGGAATAGAAAGGCAAGGGCACGATTATCATTCTGCCAAAAGGAGGACTCATACATGAACTCCTTGATGTGGACGAAAGGGTTTCTGGTGCCGTTGTAGCGGCGGTAAATCGACAGTTCAGAGGGAGGGAGATGAAAAACTGGCATAGAGGGGAGAGCCAGCTCTAAAGAATCTTTGGGTGTGGACACCCTCTTCAAGTCTTGTTCCAAACGACTCACCTTCTCCAAGAGTGCTTGGGTGAGTTGCTCGGAGGATGGTTTGTGAGGCACCCTGGAAGAATGAGGTTGGGGTGCACTCACTTGAACGGAATGGTAGCGGGGAGGTGCGCCAGCGGGCGTGGGAGTGTGGGCTGGAGCCCGAGGGGGGTAAGTGGGCCTCGCCGTGGTGGGGCTTGGCTGGACAAGGGAGGGCCTCCCAACTGCGCTGTGGGGGCGAGAATGTGTAATAGAATTAGCCTATGAGGGGGCAGGGGAGGCTCGGACCTTGGGTCGTGAGTGGGTTCATCATAAAAAACACCCGTGTTTGGGTGGAGAATAGGTTCGGGGATGGATTTCCCCTTTAGGACAGCCTGAACCTCCTGGAGTTGGGAGGGTTGGAGGTTCTGGAGAAGGTCCACGAGTTGGGACAAATCAATAGAAGCGGAGGCATTTCCAGCAACATGCCTCGGGGAAAGGTGGGGAGACTGTGAATCCACCACATTGACTTGCGAAGTGGACGAACCAGCATGAGGTTCATTAGGAGTTGTGCAAGTGGTTCGATGGAATCATACACCTCATCATAAACATCTTCATGGTAACCCATATTCTCGTATTCGGCCATTCTGAGGGATTTGCCTGAACGAAGCAACATGGAATTTTAAGCACAAAAGTTTGTTAACAAACAACTACTCAAACAAGTTTGAGAGAAGAAGTTAATGGCTTTTAATCAAACACTTGGAGATGCTTACATCCAATTAGTTGTTTCAGTATGATTCAATGTGGATTTTATTGAAATGTTTCACTCTAAAGTGGGTATGAACCTAGATGGGTAAGAAGAGAACTCCGGGTTCACTAAGCACATTCCGTCGCAATGTGGGTACTCTATCATGGGTCTTCAGGATGGTACAACTTGCTCGATCCATCGTGCGGGAATCCACGGGGTACGGACACTTACGGAGGTCCTGGTGAGGATTCTCTAGTCCAATGAGACGGAATGCCCAATGGAGAGATAGCCCTCACTGAGAGAGGTGTTTAGATCCTAGTGTAAGGAGGGAAGGAGGTCCCTCAACCGAAATATGCTCTATAATGCAAGTCATACACAAGAGATGACAAAACCCCTGCTCTCTGTGTCCAGGAAGAAATGCGATGAGTTCAGTCGTCGTGCTTCAAGCTAAATCACGACCGTTCAGTTGGTCATGGATCTGACAGCTCGCAGAAGCGGTAAGAGACGCGACAACTCCCTCTGGTGTCTGTCATAAATAGCGACGAGGTAAACCATTGCACAAAAGTAAAATATGCGACATCTGAAGACGTCGCGATTCAAAAGCCAACTGAGAGTTATAATAAAATAGTAAATCAAACCAACATGCTTTTCAACCAACCAATTGATGGAAATAAGAGTCAACTAAGATGCTTCTTAAGGTGAAAGTAAGTAAATGGGGAGGGGAGCAAGATGATGATTTTTGTTTTTTAAAAAAAATTAAACTTGATAGAGAGAGAGAAAAAGAAACACAACACACAACTTGGCAATAACGTAGGATTTCAAGGAGTACCGTGTGGGGTACGAGGGAAAGGGAGATGTACCGCGTGTGGTACGAAGGGAGGCACACACGTGGGTGTCAAAAGGAGGGGCACATGTGGGTGCCGAAGGAGTGGTAACCAAAGCCAAAATAAAAGAAGTCCCATCGTGATCGCCAATTGTGAATGTGTTTTTTTGTTCAAACACTCCACACAGAAATAATTAAAAAAAGGAGATTTATGGGCGAGTGAAAGATGAAGAAAATAGGAGTGCATATGCACAAGGAGGAAAGGTGATCGCTAGGTACACGATGGTACCGAAGGAATGAGTGAGAGGCGGAGTTACTTACCTTCACCCAAAAATCACGGGAGTTGAAAAGGGTGGGTTGACTTCTACTCCTCCTACCGGTCGACTGGCAGAGAAGACTCTAGCTCGATGGTTACCTTGCAAAGTAAGAAAAAGCAAACAAATGAAGAAATGATTAGACTAAGTTGTGCAGCAACAAATTCAGAGAAATGTAAGAAAGATGCAGTGACATGGGCTTGAACACACCTTGTGGAGGTGGTGTTAAACCCCTAAAAATGTAGGTGTGGAAAGAATGATGTGTGTGTGAATGTGATGTGAGTGAATGCACTAAACGAAATGAATTAAAGTAAAGAATGAAGGGAAAAGAAGAGTTGGCGGAGTAGTTGATGCTGCAGTGCCCGAAGAGGAAGAAGCCTCCTACTTGCTTCAAAGCTTAGAAGGTTGGAGAATGGAATCCACTTGATGGAAACTCCAATGGCTGGGATAAGGGTTCTTCTTATGTAACTCGGAGTGTGACTCTTAAGTGCGACAGAGCTTTGCCGTAGTGCTTGGGATATGTCTAAATCAATGGCCTCGGGGGCTTTTTATAGGAGAAAATTCTGTGAATCGCGATGGACACAGTGGTCGCCTATTTATGTGAATCGCGACCGACAAAAGCGTCGCGTTTAGTAAGATCGACTTGCTCCGATTTAGCCTTTCCAAACATAGATTATAGTATGTTTTAGAATAGTGACGACATAGATCGACGTGTTTCAAACACTTCCAATCTTGATGATTCTTTCCAAAATTAATAAATGGAAATATTAAATCGCGACGACATGAGTGGTCACGTATTGTAAAGAATCGATCTTCTGATGGTACTCGATCTTCATATGATGGAAGGTTAGAAATGCGACGGACCATGTGGACGCAATCCAAATTAGCAAGAAAATATTTCTAAAAACAATTTTGGAATTTGCCATAAATCAAAATTGGAAACTCTTAAACACGACGAAATAAGGGGACGCGAGTCAAAACAAAGTAAGCACCAGAAAAGGAAGTGTAATACGCGACGGTTTGACCCGTCACGGATCAAGCTCCTGAAATCGCGACCTCTGTGTTCGTTGCGAATCAATTGTGCACAACAGACCCCTTCAAAACCCTAGAAAAATTCCTAAAAATCCTAGAAAAATCTGAAAAAATAAGAAAATCACTCAAGTGGTTAATTGAAGAGAGCCACTTTGAGCCATACAGTATAACATGAAATGTACTCAATATATTTTCAAAATGGCATGTCTACAGGGGCGTTGAGAATGACTTGTAGAAAATGACGGAGTTCAAATCGGACTTTCGGTTTGCGCCCGGCTCTCAAATACACAATCGCCAAATTAATGTAGTTAGAAATTATTTGAACTTGGGTTTGAAGTCTAAATTTAGATTAAACAATTAATTTTTAATATTTTATTTTATTTTTATTGTGTAGGTTCCTCCATGTAGTACCCCAAAAAATTTATTAATTTAAAATTATAGATAAATTGAAATTTTGTGAATTAATAAATTCAAACTAGTTAAAAAATACGCATCATTATTGCTTACGTAAAAACCCACATAAAAATTCGTTAAAAATAGTAGTTACACTTTAAATAATATTCTCTAATGACCCAATAAGAAATTTGGGCATAGAAAATTCATCTGGACCAAGTTTAATAATTATTACGACTTAATATCGTAATTAAGGAACAAGTCAGAAAACCATTATTATATGAGCCATAGTGGATTAAAAATTAAAATAAACATGTGGATAGACTTTAAATAATGTGTGTTGATAGTCCATTATGAGAATGGGACCAATGGACAATCTTGGCCCATGAATAAATTCTCTAATAAAAGGATAATTAAAACCCATTAAGTAAATTAAGTATATGGGTTGTACAAATGAGCCATACATAAGTTATTGGGCCCAAAAGCTAAAGCCCATTGTTGGATGGGAGATAATTAAGTCTAAATTCGTACCTAAAATATTAATAAATGAAAAAGGGTTAAGATAATGACTATTTTAACTCTTAATTATCTTAAAAAGAGTTCTAACCCTAGTCTAACTCAATAGGGCTCTATCCTAATCTAAAAAGGGGATTTTGATAAGAGACAATTGGGTTAAATTTAGGATGCTCATATTTAAATGAGTTAAATGATATAATAAAAGAAAATATTATAAAATTCGTAACTATAGTATTTTCTAATTAAAAAGGATCAATTAAAACATTAAAATGACTTATATATATCTAGAAAAGAGACCTAGACTTACCCCAATCCCTTAGCCACAAAATTAGATCTCTTCCCAAGCCAATTAGGTGATAGATGCTAGAAAAGGGGGAGATAAATGTGGAAATTCTGAGTAAATTATAAATAAATTAAAAAGGGTAAGATAATGACTAAAATAGCTTATAAATATCTCTACAAGAGTCCTAGACCTACCCAAACCCTCTACCCACAAAATTGGACTTCTCCCCTATCCTATTAGGTGGATAAATGCAAGAAATAGGAAGATATTCATGGAAGTTCGTAGCTAAGAGGTGAAGGAAGAATTGTAGAAAGGTTGGACTCTTAAACAACCTAATGGACCTCTAACTTGTGTCTACCAAGCCCCATTTCGTGGCTAGAGCAATATTGGAGGTCGAGGAGAAGAGGCTGAGAACGTGGGGAGCAAGAAGAAGGAGGCTTGGGGCAAGGAGGACTTGGAAATTTCGTCACCCCAAACCCTAGGATCTTACAGCGCAAGAAGGTAGGCAATCTCTCAAGCTTAACCTAATTAAGCTCGACCCTAAGTAGATCTTGATCCCCTCTATCAAAGCCCCATGATTGCCCTAAATTCGTTGCTCCATGTAAGAGTATTAATGCTCTAATCTCTGACATCACCATGTACCCGAACCTATATGTTTGCTTTCAATCCATGAATATACTTGATCTCATGCCACGAAACTTTTATCATAGTTACTGCATGATGTTAGGGTTCTATTGATCCTATTTCACTCAATTTTCGTCATGCATCTTATGCGAATTAAATCATTTTCCATGACTACGCATGTTTTAGGTCACTGAAATGTAACCTACTTTAAGCATGCCCAATATTTGATTGTTTTCTAATTCCTCGTGCATGTTGATACATCTACATGTCTACTTTCATTTAAAACTGGTTTCATGATTTTGGATGATTCTAAAATTTTATATGAATTTTAAAAAGGACTTGTGTCATGCATGGAAGAATGGACCCAAACCTGAAAAGGGATGTTTTCCTTTTTCTGGGTCAGGCCGCCCTTCTGAAATCGCTATGGCCTGACCCATCGTGATCTCAAAAGGGTCACGACCGGCCGGTCCATCACGTCATATGCGGTTTCCTCCCGGTTTATGCCAGCCCTGCTAGTTCAGTAGAATGCGGTCGGACCGCCCGTCGCGACATGAAATGCGATGGGGATCCCCGTCGCGATTTCACAATGTCGCCAGAATATGTAATTACTTATATACCCTTGCTATATATGCCATTTAACCCTTGTTTAAACTTAATTATGCACTGTTATGAATAGTATTAATCTGAATATTAATATTCGGTAATATTTATATAAATTCAATTAATTAAAAGCCATATGCATGATTATACATGCTCTCATGATTTCTTTACACTTACACACACTAAACATTAATATTTGCCATGAGACCTTATTAAATTACTCAATAATCTATCTGGTAATTAAGTGTAATTATTACACTTAAATTCCTTATTATTTTAATGAAACTTGTCTTTATTTTATTCATGTACTTTGTACACCGTTATCGCGTCCCTCTGCCTTCGAGGACTCGAGGCAAGATGAACACTTGTTTTTACACCCTTCTTTCTTGACTGGACCACCTCTCCATTGGGAATACTCCTAACAGGATCAAGGACTCCTTGTCAAGGCTTCCGTAAGTCTCCTTCACTTTGGTGGACGTCCATTGCCGACGAGCTGGTTGTACCCATAAAACCCTAAACACTCTAGGGATCAGTATGATCTAACGGCCTTAGTTTGTTCTCTCTTACCTTGGAAGATCATGCCGGAACTCTGGCCTGTGTTCATAAGCACGGCTAATGGGCGGTTGTGACTTCTACCAGACTGCCAGCACACGACTGTGCCGCACAACTGTTCCTATTGTCTATTTATTATTGTTTTACGAATATGACCCTGTTCTCATCTACTATTTCTATACTCTCATCTGTTCACATTCTCTCTACACTCTCGTCTATTCGTCAATTACTCTCATCTTTTCTTGGTATTCTATTTGGCCATTTAATTGATTGTCTAAGATAACAAACATAACCAATGCCAGGCAATAGGGCCCGATCTGGTCCTGGGGAGAGCGCCCGAAGAGTGCCATTTTCCCATGGGAGTTAACATGATCAGGGTGTGTGGCATACACTCAGCGCCATTTAAAACTATCAAGATTTAATCTATGACAATCAATCAATCACTATACTATATTCTCTCGGTTGATAAAATGATCGACCAATCGTTACGTGCTATCGTTACTAGTGCACTGTTGTGCAACTTAACGTGTTATTCGTTACATGGCCAATCCTCTATCATGCTAATTTTGCAATATTCTATTGGAAGTTTTATCGTTCTCTTGCTATCATGTGTTATTACTCTCTTGACTATACTTGATCGTTCTCTCTAGTTATCCTGCTTTACATGACATTATCACTTAAAGCATTTCTCTCTTTACGAGATATTAAGCCCTACTGAGCGTTATCACTCACCCTGCGCTATTTGTTATATGTGTTTCAGGTAAATCGGATGATGACATTATACACACCAACGGGAATGGACTGGAGTGATGAGCGACCTGGAGTCTTAGCGATGGAATGACCTTAGTATCATAGAGTTTAGTTAGATATTTGCTTAAATATCCTTTCGAATGTAATGAAATCTTTGAGCCCTATGTTTTGGCTCTGAATTAGTGGTTGTAATAGTTTAGGTGAATTATCAATAAAATGAAGAGTTATTGCAATTATTGTTCATTAGATGCTATGATTTTTGCGACTGTATGTGCAATTTTTGTTACCATACACTTTGCTCACGTTTCCCCCGATTTATTCCGCTGCTAAATTGGAGGGGCGTGACACTCCACCAGATGGCATCAGAGGAGACAAGGAGGCCGATGAGGACGTAGACACTGAGGATGCATGGTTTCTTTTTATTGTTGTAGACATTTCTTTATGCATTGTTGTCTTTATTGATTGTGTGCTTTGTATTTTTTATTATTGTAAAATAGGTTTTTGTTATTTTTATAAATATTTTTTTAAAAAAAATAAATAAAAAATTAGAGACCGATTAGCGACTGAATGAGTTCGATCATAATATTTTTTAGACATTTAATTTTGCGATCGAACAACGTCGGTCGCACTTTCAGTAACTAAATAGTGACCGAAATTGTGACCGAACAAGTTCGATTACTAAATTAACTCTGCGACCGAACACTTACGGTCATAATTTCGGTCACAAATTAGTGACCAAAATTGCGACTGAATACATTCAGTCGCTATTAAGTGTTAGCGACCAAATGCTTTCGGTCGTAATTTCGATCACTGTTTAGTGATCGATATTGCGACTGAATGATTTTGGTCGCGATATTAGTTGGTCATCCAATTAGCGACTGAACAAAGACTAGATATTTTCAGTCTCAGATTAGCAACTGAATAGCGACTGATTTTTCCAGTCATAATATTGTGACCAATATATTTTGACCGACATATCTAGTCTCTACTCGGTTGTTATTCGGTCACTGGACATATTAGCGACCCAATAGTCACCGATTAGCGATCGAAATTGTCAGTCGCCATTCACACTTTTTCTTGTAGTGATCATGTAGAGAACATTGTCATTAACTGAAGATAATTTAGAATCATGCTAAGGTAATTACAAATTAATCACAGATTGATTAATGCATGCCAACATTAATTAACTTCGGACAGGAGAAAATAGGATGAGAACACGACGAGAAACAGATGAAACATGGTTGACTGGCCCTCTGAGCATCAAGGTGACATTGATCTTGTCGCCTTCAAAAAGGCGACCAGAAGGCTGTCATCTTCTGAAGGTGACAGGTCAACATGTCATCTTTAGAATTCGGGTGTTGGGTGGCCTTAAGGGGGTGTTTTCCTACTCTGACATAGGTTATAGTTAGGTGTTCAAGAAATCAAAACTCATGGTGTAGTGATCCAAATCAGATGAAACCATTTTTGTTAGTTAGAAGACTTCCTAAACAAAGCACAAGGACAAGTAATCGAGAAACAATGGTCATTAGTAGGTTAATCCGAAGTATTGTTACTATATACATGGATCTGACACAATACTAATGTACAGGCTAATACACTCTGTATGTACAATAAAAATTGGGGAAAAAGGTGCCAAATGAAACTAGACCCATAGAAGAACAAGTTTCGTGTTGAGTGCTCGATCTGAAAATGACTCAATTAAAGATATAGAATTCCTAAGACAGATCAAGGCTCTAATAGGACAACACAATGCTTTAAAATGCAAGATTTATCCATGAAATCCACATAATAGAAATTAGGGAAAACAATAAGAACTTGATCTATACATATGTATGCAAGCATGTCCAAGTCTAATTAGAGTTTGGCTTGGAGACAACCTACCTTTGGGTTGAAAGAAAAGTCGTCCTCCCAGAAACCCTAGTTCGATAGGTCAGCGAAGAATGCTTAATACTCATGAACTACTAAGTAAAGTTGGGAAAAATAGTATCATACGAAACTAGACTCGAAGGGCTTTCCAAGTATATATAGTTTGCTAAATTTGGTCAAGACTCGTCCTCAACAACCTAGGGGTCGTCCCATGGGAGGGAGATGCTTTATTTATAGGGGGATGGGTCTTTAGAAGACCTAATTGAATTAGGAAACTCAAGGTATGAGTTTGGGAAATCCTTCCATCCTTTGGAGATTTCTGTGACGGTCCTTGTCGTTCAAACCCGTTAACCTAATAATGAGCTTGACCCGACTCCACCTCCCGCGAACAGGCCAACGCCTCACAAGGGATATCAACACACATGTCCGTGGAAATATAAAAGAACGCACTGTACACATAAAAGATTGCACATCTCATATATATTTACAAGAATATTACATAGCCAGTTCTCAACAAAAGTCAAAGTACAATGTACTATAGCCTAGGGCATACCCTGAGGTACAACAGAAAGAGAATTACACTACTGGACGAGCGGACCCAACTTTGTTGTGGTGCGGCTCCAAACTAGAAGATGGACGGGAACCCTCCTACTCTCCCTCACTTGAAAGGAGTAGGGGTGAGCCTCACAAGTCACTAGCTCAGTAGGGAAATCCATCAAAAACCAAAACAACAAAAGTACAATAGAAGCAAGAGTAAAAAATCTATTTAAGCAGTTAAAAAGACTATCGAAGCATGGTGCTACAACTACAATTAAATAAACAATTCTATACTATTAACATGGCTTAAACATTAATAATTAAACAGCAAACCACACTCAGAAGTACGAGTTGAAGAAAGGTAATGCGAAACACGAGTCACGAAGATTGGTTTGCGACACAAGCTACTGACTCAGACAAACCACACAGGTCTACCTCTCAGCCTCGCAGCCACGGATGGAAGGTCGAGCTGCCGCTCCACCTCAACAGAGTCAACAAACTATGGAGACCAAACTAACACCACACCTTCAGACCACACAACTACAGGCCCATGTCTGGAACCTTTAAGGACTCCTGCCCGAGCTCTCTAAAGTGAGGCATTGGAAAATAGGACTAGCTAGGGACCAATACGTCTATCGGTGTCCGTTCCCCAACCAAGAGCATGCTACAAGCGACCGAAGACAACCAACAAACACAAGTCACTATCCCACTGTCGTCTTTCCCTTAGTCAGACGTATAACTCAAGCAAAGGAGTGAGGGTGTTTAGGAATATGACATAGCCCTCAACAATACACAAGTACCAGGACAAACCCCGAGCACAAAATGCCTGGCTCACAAAGAACTTAGGGTACCAGACTCGAGAGGTGGCCACGAAAGGCATCATACTACCCAACTTGCCACGTACACACAAACCATGCAAACTCGACATTCTCTATCACGTCCCGAGAATTACGTAGCGGATATTAGTCGAAGAATTCGAATCGATATCCCGAGACGTGGACAGTCGAAAAATAAGTCTCTAGCTAGCACGCACTAAATGTATATCAACACAACATCATAATAGGGACCAACTGATGAACTCAATAAAAAATTGTATTCAAAACTCAGCTTATTGTATTCCAAATGGAACTGTTACAACTCTTAGACTATGGGATAACAGAACTAGACTCAATAAAAAGGAAAGTACATTTACCCCTCACTTCCTACTACATGTTCTAACTCTCAAAATAAACTACTATAACTAGACTCATAATTGGAACGCTCATCACTCGGACGCATTCCCATCCTCGACTTGCTCTTCCTCTTGAACTTTATAGTCACCTAGATTGGGAAAAAGGTAGGGGATGAGCAAACTAGCCCAATAGGATTTATATCTCAATGTGCGGGCAATAGTATAAGTGATTAACATTTTAGAACTAGGTAAGTATGATGAATGATATGCAAGTACGAATAAAACTCATTAAAACATGATATATAAAACAAGCTGGATAGAGTGAACAAGATAGAATAAGATTTTTGAACAAGATGACAGAAAGAAGAACTAGCAATAGATCACTTTGTACAAGCACGCAAGATTTCACTTGATGTCAATAGTTTTCAAGAAAACAAGATATCACTAGTTGCAATAAATGCAGGATGGCCATATCACGCAAGCAAGCAAGCAAGATTGCACAAGCACGATCAAGTAATACTAATCAGGCACGTAGACACTAATGTACACCAAGGAAAGATCTACCAAGAATGCACACAGGTCACGTGTATGTGGTTATGTATCTATCATTCAACAAGCAAGAAAGTACTCCTAGCGCAGATGCAATGCCAGTAATCATTATACCCCATGGTTAACAGTATATTTATGACTCGCCGTCATTGGGGCTAGACTGGAGCCCCTGGACACACGCCGTGCCCTGTCAGCCATCTCATGTAAAATTTTAAATGTAGATACCCGCAGTCATAAATAATGGCCAATGAGAGTTTCAAAATGTAGCATGTGTAATGTCATGTTCACGATGATGATGAGAAGAAATAAATAATTAAATTGAACATGATTCCATGAGGACAATGGTCAAGAGATAAATTCGGCAGCTGGAACGGTATGATTTATAATTTAGTTCAATCTTTACATTAATGGCTTAGTCTACATTGTAATTCATGCTCACGAGAACAGAAGAGAAAGGAAGTGCACACCCTTGTTGTAAAGTGTGTAGGGATGTACGCGGGTCAATTCACAAACTGTCGGTCTAAAACTCTCGGAAAACACTTAACATGATGGCATGCAGTGAACAATGCATTTACCTACATGTGGGTTTACAAGATTTTAAGATAATATTCATCATTTAAATCAAGCTAGAATGGTAACAAGAGTGAAGCACAAGTTTCATGTATGATCATTTCATTAAGAAAGCAATTAGAATAATATCATGTAATTAAGGATTTTTGAATGGGTTAAACACTTTTAAGCCATTAAATAGACATTATGTAATGAACAGACCCAAGACAGGCAATATTTTGCAAAGGTAGTGTCGACACAACCCATACTGGTGTCGACACCATGCTTCGAACACAAAGCAAAAACATGAAGAACTAGTCAAGTAGTGTCGACACTAGTTCAAGTAGTGTCGACACTAGAGATGGGTTCCAGAAAACCTTCTGGCCAACATGGGACAGTGTGTCAACACTAGATCAACTAGTGTCGACACTAGATCAGCTCCCAGAAACTTTCTGGGTCAAACTGGGACAGTGTGTCGACACTAGATCAGGTAGTGTCGACACTAGAGACCTTCCTAGAACTCCTTCTGGCTGTTTTGGGACAGTGTGTCGACACTAGCTCAGGTAATGTCGACACTAGTGCCCTTCTAGAAAAAACTTATAGGTCTAGGGTAACCTAAAAGCATGTCTCATGGAGGATTATTTACACCTCTTATAACTCTCTAATGAATGACATTTAAACAAAACATTCAACACAAAAGATGACGAGGACAACTAGTAGAAGAACTTTGATGTTAAGGGTTTGATCTAATTCAGTCTCGAATCCCAAGAAAACATGTGAAGAACAAAAAGTCAAGTGTAGCCCGAAATCACAGTATCATGCAGAGTGACTCTCTTCCCACGCCTATAACTCCCTAAGAAAGGACTTTTGGACAAAACTTCCAACATAAAAGATGATTGTGACTTTAATTAGAAAAACATTCGTGAAGGAAGTTTAGACAATTTCGGTCTCGAATTATGTGCATAATAAGAAGAATGGGAGAAGCCCTAGCAGTGCGCGACTTTGGAAGAACACTTATAACTCGAAATATACTCATTAGAATTTGATGAAACTAGTGGGAAACGAACGTTAACTTGATGATCTACACATTGGTATAGGATATATTAAGGTTTGGCCCGAGAAACCCTACCTTATGGGTTGAAGAAGTCTCACTTTTCTAGAAAACTGTGTTCAGACCACTTGGAGGAGAACACTTACTGCTCCGTGTATACTGCATGGAATTTGAACATTCCACTTGGGTATAACGTAGACTTGACCCTCTTTCCAGGGGTATAAGCCTTGCAAGGTTTCGTTTAGGTTTGGCCTACCTTAGCTCTACCCCAAGATGATGGTCTGTGCAGGTCGCAGCAGACACAACGGGGAAAAAGAATGGCTTGGTGTGGATGATCTCCTGCTCCCCAGCCACCAAGAACTTCTCCACCGACCCCAACAAGCTCTAAAACTCGTTCCTAGGGTTTGGTGAAGAGTATTTGTGACGGCCCTCATTATACCAGTACGGTTATACCAACCCACGTCGGTATAGCAAGAGTCCTCACAGTGGGACATTTACCGAAACGATACATACAACTGAGATACACGCGAATATACAACAGAGTAGCGGAAGTAAAAGACAACTGTCTCCATTCATTCATCATCCACATTAAACATACATGCAATTCACAATAACATAAAAGAACTAAAGGTCTACATAATTAAATTGCTGAAATAGAACCACAAATTGTCCACATTTATACATCCTTTTCATAATACTCTAATACAATGTTCAAATTACATACTTATGAAATACACAAATCTCAAGAAACTCCAAAGCTAGTCTCCGCGCTCGGAGTCCGTCTCCACCGTCTCCTCCAACGGTGCCGTGTCACCAACTATACCTGTACGCCGAAGCAAGGAGTGAGTCCAAGGACTCAGCAAGCAACACTACTCATGATATACACGTACAAGTCCTAGTGGTTTCTACATGCACATTTACAATTTGCAACACATGGCATGCTAGTCAATTAAGTTTCAACCTATCATGAAAGTTTTACAACTTTATACATAGATCATGCTTTCAGATTTCTAAGGATAAAATTTACCTATCACATGTTCTCTATTCCATTTACTCATGAATTTTGTCTTTAAAGAACCTAAACATGAGAGCTACCAACATGAACATTGTGCATGCATGAAAGGGGAACACAACTAGCATGGATTTCACATGTCCTTAAGCACATACATAACCCTTTTCACATGCTTTAGGTTGCTGATTTCACATGGTTTAACGGCTGTAAACCTATACATGAAAGCTACAATATTGCATAAAACATATCATGTGATCAAACAATCATGTTATCTTGTACCCGTTTTCACCAATTATCCCTAACATGAATTCTAGACATCTTTGCACATAATAACATGATGATAATAACATAAATTCACTGATTTCACATGATTTCATATTTGTCTCACATGGTTTTCAATAACATATTTTCACATCTTTAGTTTCACATTTTCTTTACACAAGTTTCCTCTTTCACATGGTTCACTTTACACATACACATCACATTGTCACTTACACATTTACACATGGACACATACACATTGCACATTTCACATTACACATTTTAGGTGCCGTGACACATAGTCCAAACCACCAAAGAAGGACATATACACATCACATTACACATAGACGCCATCTAGGCATTTCAATGGCGACTCTTGGACTGCGCAGACCGGGAGAACAAGTCTCCACCCTAACCAGTGGTACTTGTCCACCTCCAGGATTTCCCCCTAATGCCCTTAGGGTCACATACACATTGAACTTTCTCAGGGGGACTTTTCCCTGATACAGCTCCACTGCCCTCTACGGAAGCAGTGTCACATTGGCACAGTTACACATTTACACATTACGTTTACACATGGTTGCACACTTCACACCTTTCATCTCATTCACTTTCTCACTCACATGAATATCTCTGTTTTTCCTAACATGGTACTACAGAATTTCAGGAGTTTAACACACAGGAATTTTCACTAATCAAGTTGGGTTTAGACAATAACTAACCACATTACGATAATATACGTAGATTATCACATTCACATGAAAATCCATAACTTCTTATGTACTAGTCTAAATGACCTGAAAGTTTAACCACGTGCTATTTTCGAGTTCAAGATCATACACTCAATTTTTCAGATTTTTCTGAGCTAAATATAATTTACAGAAAATCAAACACTTATTTTACATGCCATTCACAATTAAGTTACATGGAACTTAACACATCATGCAATTTGCCATTTACTGTTTGAACAGGGATTTCCATTATGTGCATGATTTGAGAATACAGAACTATCCTAAATCATACAATCACAAATCGATCACCACAAACCATTCTTGCATGTCTTTCTATTTACCGAACCGAATTATTTGCAAGCTATACAAGCATGAACAATTTACCAAAAATTGGGCATACATCTACTGATCTACAAATCTTCATGAACAGACAAAACCAAGGCATTCAGACTAATTTACTCATGAAACATAAATTTGGCAAGATCATTAACAAGTCATGCTTACAATTCATGGGATACAATATTCCTACATTCACCATCACACACCACATTCGTCCACACACCACAATTGACAATATACATAGAGTATAAGGTTACCATATATCCTCATCACGGAAACCATACCAAAATTAGTGTATAGGAAGGGCAGAACAGTTCACTGTTCTGTCCAGAGGAACTTGGCGGCGGTCTCTGGCCGCTGACTCAGGGTCAGCGGCATGGCCGATGGACGCCAAGCATAATATCGGCGTCCAGGGACCTTGCCGTCGATGCAGGTCTGTGCAGAAACACAGACCCGACCTCTCAAGATTTGGTGAATGGGAGGGTCTAGGACTCGAGGGAAAATGTACAAAAATTGCAAAACCAACCTAGACTCATACGGGGACATCATGGATAGGTCACTTGCATTTTAAAAATTCCTCCAAAGGATCTAGGGCTCGGTGAAGCTCTCCTTGGGCTGTCCCAAGAAGTGCAGAACTCCCTCCAAAAGATCTCTCCTCCAAGTTCTTGAGCGAGATCCACACAAGCCGAGGTCGGGGAAGCCTTCCTCGTCGGTCCAGCAACCTCCTTGAAGCAATGCAATGCCGGATCAAGCTCCAGGGGGTCAGATTTTTGGGTGGCAAAGTGGGTTTTTCTCACAGTTTTCTCCTAGGGTTTTTCTTCCTCTTTTTCTCCTCTTGCAAGGGTGAAAAGAGGCTGGGGGAAGGGAGCTCCGATTTTAGACCTAAGGAGAGACCCCTCACCCACACCTTGGGTGATATGACAGCCCTCAGAGCCGTTGGGGAGAACCCCCAATGGCTGGGCTTCTTGTTTCAGAAGCTTGCAGCTCTGCTGCGCATGCAGGCCAGAGAAATTGGCGTCAATATCGCTGGACGCCAGGATGAGTGTTGGCGTCCATGTCTGGACGCTGACACCAGCTAAACGGCCTGGGGTTGACGCCAAGATGGCCTTCGGCCAGAACTCTGAAATATGCAGAAAACCATGCATACCATGCGTATATACATGCAATATGTATACGGTGTTATGCCCATACTATCACCATGCAATACATACATTATTTATATTAACTAAACACATGCACACGTACTTGTATTAACTAATACATACATAAATATGTACATACTTACACAAGCACAAATATACACACATAAATACAAAAAAAAATGCGACGGAAATTCGAGGGCCTTATAGTATTTAAGCAACCATGGTGTTTTAGGAGTCTTATTATGACTAGGAAAGCCAGGTTGCGGTTTTGACAGGTTAGTTTCCTATTTAGGGAGGATTTCTTCCTCCCATAGAGTGTGTGAGGCTTTAGGAAACCTCCCACCATAGATAGACACGAATTTGGGTTGCCGAGAATGCATGATTGCATCCCAATTTAACTCAATTTGCCTCTTTCTAATTTCAGCCTATTTAGAGTTACGAATTTTCATTGCATTTTCTAGCTTTATTTGATTATTGGGCCAAATGATGTCCATTGACCCAATTATGATATTAGATCATTAATATATAATGTTGGAAGTCCTCCCACACTTTTATTTAAATTTTGATTGCATCATATTTCCGTGTTAACGATTTTCCGACTTGTTATAGCACGTACGATAATGATGCGCATGTTTTACATATATGGAAATTATTTATTTCCTTTTATTTGAATTCTTTATATAACTAAAATTTCCGGGGTGCTACACCCTCCCCCACATAAGAGAATTTGGTCCCCAATTCATGTATAGCAAGTTATTGTACAAGTGAGGTGTACTTACTTGTGAATAGCTCCGGGAATCTTTTGCGCATTGCTTCCTCGGTTTCCCACGTGTCGTCCTCATCCATGCGTTGATTCCATCTAACCCTTACTAGTGGGATAACCTTGTTCCTTAGTTGGCGCAGTTCCCGGTCCACGATCTTAATTGGCTTCTCTTGATATGTTCCATCTTTGTTGAACTCCGAAGCTCGTATTCTATGACATGCCATGGATCTCGTACATACTTTTTCAACATGGATATGTGGAACACATTGTGTATTCCATCCATTTGTGGTGGTAAAGCGAGACGATATGCCACCTCGCCGACTCTTTCAAGGATTTCGAAAGGCCCGACAAACCTTGGTGACAACTTGCCTTTAATGCCAAAACGTCTGATCCCACGGCCTGGAGACACTTTCAAGAATACATGTTCACCAACCTGAACTCCAGGTCTCTTCTTCTATTATCTGCATATGCCTTTTGTCTTTGCTGCGCCACTGCCATTCTTTCCCTAATAAGCTTTACCTTCTCTGTGGTTTCCCTTATCATCTCTGGTCCTAACATTTGTTTTTCGCCAACTTCATACCAGCATATTGGAGATCGGCAACTTCTGCCATAAAGTGCTTCAAACGGTGCCATCTGAATGCTAGCTTGATAGCTATTATTGTAGGCGAACTCCACAAGAGGTAAGTGTTCGTGCCAACTACCTCCAAAATCTAGGACACATGCTCTGAGCATATCTTCAATCACCTGGTTGGTTCTCTCCGTCTGTCCATCTATTTGTGGATGGAAAGCCGTGCTAAAGTTTAGTTTAGATCCCAAGGAGTAATGCAGTCCTTTCCAAAAGTGGGATGTAAACCTAGGGTCTCTATCAGACACTATAGACATCGGTACTCCATGTAATCTGACTATTTCCTTCACATACAATGCAGCCAGAACGTCTACTGACCACTTATTCTTCACTGGCAAGAAGTGAGCTGACTTAGTTAAGCGGTCGACTATAACCCAGATACCATCGAATCCACCTCTAGATTTGGGTAGTCCGAAAATAAAGTCCATCCCTATACCTTCCCATTTCCATGCCGGAATTTCTAGGGGTTTGAGTTTACCTGCGGGTCGCAAGTGTTCTGCCTTGACCCTTTGACATGTTAAGCATCGGGCGACATATTCCGCCACCTCTCTCTTCATATTAGGCCACCAGAAGCTTCTTTTCAAATCTTGATACATTTTGGTAGTTCCAGGATGAATAGTATATCTGGTCTTGTGAGCCTCGTCCATAATCATTTTCTTTGTCTCTGCATGGTCGGGTACACAGACTCGATCCCGGAACAATAGCCTTCCATCTTCAGTTAATGAGAAATCCGGCCTCTGTCCAGATTAGCCTTAATCTCCACAAGTACAGGGTCATTGTCTTGGAGTGTTGTGATGTCCTCCAATAGTGTGGGTTGTGCTCTAACACTAGCAACAAAGCATCCCTTCTCTTTGATGTCAGCATCAATATTTAACTTGGCGAAGTCTTCTAATAACTTCCATTCTTCTACCATTAAACTTGACAATGTGATCATTGGCTTTCTACTTAGAGCATCTGCCACACATTTGCTTTTCCTGGATGATATTGGATCGTGAAGTCGAAGTCTTTGAGATACTCCAACCACCTCCGCTGCCATATTCAAGTCCTGCTGAGAAAACAGATACTTCAAGCTTTTATGGTCAGAAAACACAATGAATTTCTCACCATATAGATAATGACGCCATATCTTCAAGGCGAAGACCCAGCAGCTAGCTCCAGATCATGTACGGGATAATTGTCCTCGTGCTTCTTCATTGTCTGGACGCGTAGCATATACTTTCCCTTCTTGCATCAGCACACAGCCAAGGCCGATCCCGATGCATCGGTGTATACTTCAAAACTACCCCCAGCAACTGGCAGGTTAGTACGGGTGCTGAGGTAAGGTGTTCTTTCAATGCCCTGAAACTTTCTTCACATTCATCAGTCCATGCGAATGGATTCTCCTTCCTGGTAAGCCTGGTCATTGGTACAGCTATCTTTGAGAAATCTCTAATGAAGCGACGATAATACCGGCTAACCCCAGAAAGCTTCTAATCTCCGACACAGTTGTCGGCCTTTCCCAGTTCTTTACCGCCTCCACCTTAGATGGATCCACAGAGATTCCCTCCTTGGATATGATGTGACCAAGGAAAGATACTTCCTCCATCCAGAATTCACACTTACTAAGTTTAGCATAGAGTTGATTATCTCTGAGCACTTGCAGAGCAACCTTCAAGTGTTCCTCATGTTCTTCTTTGGATTTGGAGTAAATAAGGATGTCATCAATGAACACCACTATGCACTGGTCCAAGTAGGCCTATAAATATTGTTCATAAGTTGCATGAAGGCCGCTGGAGCATTGGTTAACCAAACGGCATGACTACGAACTCGTAGTGACCATATCTACTTCGGAATGCAGACTTGTGAATATCCTCTTCCTTTATTCTTAGTTGATGGTAGCCAGATCTTAGATCTATCTTAGAGAAATATTGTGCACCGGAGATCTGGTCAAACAGCTCATCGATGCGGGGCAGTGGATACTTATTCTTTATTGTCAACTGGTTCAGCTGACGGTAATCAATGCATAGCCTCATTGTTCCGTCCTTCTTCCTGACGAATAGTACTGGCGCTCCCCACGGGGATGTACTAGGCCTGATAAAACCTTGATCTAGCAGTTCTTGGATCTGTCTCTTCAACTCCTGCAATTCAACAGGGGACATGCGATACGGGGCCTTTGAAACAGGGGCTGCCCCAGGGAGTAACTCAATGGTGAAGTTTACCTCCCGCTCAGGTGGTATACCAGGTAATTCCTCGGGAAATACATCAGGATAGTCCCTGGCTATTGGAATGTCTTCTAGGGTCGGTTTCTTCTTTTCAGTAGCCAAGACGGAAACTAGGAAAGCATCACAACCCTGGTTGATCAGCTTAGAAGCCTTCAAGGAGGATATCAAGATAGGGTGTTTGTGATAACGGGTGCCAAGTAGTGATAGAGTTGGAAGTTTGATCTTTTAAAAGTGACCCTCCTATGGCGACAGTTTACATCGGCATCATATTCAATTAGCCAATCGACACCCAGAATGGCATCATAACCCTTCATGTCTAAACAGATAAGGTCGGCAGGGAGATTGTGTCCTCCAATTTAGTTTCACATTTCGGCAAGTAGTGAGTGAGTTCAGATTCTGAGCCTAGTGGAGAGGCTACAGTGATCTTGGATTTCAAGGGTACAGGTTTGACAGGTAGAGTTGCAGCAAATGTGGTGGAAATAATGAATATGCAGCTCCCGTATCAATAAGTACAAATGCAGGTTGAGAGTGTATGGAAATGGTACCTTCCACCATACCCCCTTCGTCGGTAGGTCAGCTTCTATGACCGCATTAAGGCGTCCCTGACGCCGTGGTACATTCTGGGCTCTACCTGGCTGGTCCTTCAGCATAGGACAATCCGGAATACGGTGGTCCCGACCACCACATCTCAAGCATGCCCCGAGCTTCTTCCACCATTCCTCAGCTCGGTGTTTTGGTTTATCACAGAACTTGTAGTTTTCGGCCAACTGCCTACATTCCATTTTGACTCTTTTGTCTCCCGCAGCCTCTCTTCCCGCATTTGGCCTCTTGTTGTTGTTGTTGTTACGAAAGGTTGGAGCAGTATTAGGTGCTCCCTTCTTGACAAAGACCGGCTTGGAGTTGTCCTTGCCCCTCATGCCCTCCACTTTGGCCATGGTGTCTTCTACCAGCTGAGCTCTTTGGACCATCTCAGTGTAAGTTTGAATATTGTGTGGTCCGAGCCTTTCAATGAACATGGGCCTGAGTCCATCCATGAAACGTTGGCTTTCAACCTTTCTGTGCCCACAAGATGTGGGGCATACACTGCCAGGCGAGCGAACTGAGCTTCATACTCAGCCACAGACATGCTCTTTTGTTTTAGTGCAGCAAACTCTGCTGCCTTCTTCTCCTTCACTCTCTCAGAGAAATACTTTCCCCGGAATATCTCCAGGAATCCGGCCCACTCTAGTTCAGCTACGTTTGGCAGGTGGGCCGAGTGGCCTTCCACCATGCTCGAGCATCTTTAGTAAATTGGAAAGTGGCCAGTACCACTTTTTCCTATTGGTGCATTGCATTACTTGGAAAATCCTTTCGATCTCCTCTTGCCAATTTTCTGCTCATCTGGGTCAGGGGATCCAGAGAAACGAGGAGGGTTTAAACTCCTAAAATTTCGGTGCAGATCACCGGCTCCATTCCTTGCAGCTGCAGCCTGATTTCCAGCCTGAACTACATTTTGCAGGGCCTGAGTAAGTCCAGCCACAGAGTCTTGCATAGCTTGCCACTGGTTGCGAGCCATTGCAGTTGAGGGAAAGTGTTATGAGGGTTCCTGAGAAAAGGATGGAAACCAATTAATGTCTCTAGATACATTATAAGAGTCAATGGGTAGGAGTGTTTAATTTTTTCTTACATATTCCCAGTCTCTACCCATTCTCTCGCCAGGTAATATATTAATTTCCATGACCTAGGTTCCATAGGTATCTCCTATTCCTGAGACATATCCTATTGATATTCCTAGGCTCTGATACCACTAAACTGTCACGTCCCAGAATTACGCAGCGGATATTAGTCGAAGAATTCGAATCGATATCCCGAGACGTGGACAGTCGGCAAATAAGCCTCTAGCTAGCACGACTAATGTATATCAACACAACATCATAATAGGGCCCAACTGATGAACTCAATAAAAAATTGTATTCAAAACTCACTTATTGTATTCCAAATGGAACTGTTACAACTCTTAGACTATGGGATAACAAACTAGACTCATAAAAAGGAAGTACATTTACCCCTCACTTCCTACTACATTTCTAACTCTCAAAATAAACTACTATAACTAGACTCATAATTGGACGCTCATCACTCGGACGCATTCCCATCCTCGACTTGCTCTTCCTCTTGAACTTCATAGTCACCTAGATTGGGAAAAGTAGGGGATGAGCAAACTAGCCCAGTAGGATTTATATCTCAATGTGCGGGCAATAGTATAAGTGATTAAATTTTAGACTAGGCAAGTACGATGAATGATATGCAAGTACGAATAAAACTCATTAAAACATGATATATAAAACAAGCTGGATAGTGAACAAGATAGAATAAGATTTTTGAACAAGATGACAAGAATGAACTAGCAATAGATCACTTTGTACAAGCACCACAATTTCACTTGATGTCAATAGTTTTCAAGAAAACAAGATATCACTAGTTGCAATAAATGCAGGATGGCCATATCACGCAAGCAAGCAAGCAAGATTGCACAGCACGATCAAGTAATACTAATCAGGCACGTAGACACTAATGTACACCAAGGAAAGATCCACCAAGAATGCACACAGGTCACGTGTATGTGGTTATGTATCTATCATTCAACAAGCAAGAAAGTACTCCCAGTGCAGATGCAACGCCATAATCATTATACCCCATGGTTACAGTATATTTATGACTCGCCGTCATTGGGGCTAGACTGGAGCCCTTGGACACACGCCGTGCCCTGTCAGCCATCTCATGTAAAATTTTAAATGTAGATACCCACAGTCGTAAATAATGGCCAATGAGAGTTTCAAAATGTAGCATGTGTAATGTCATGTTCACGATGATGATGAGAAGAAATAAATAATTAAATTGAACATGATTCCATGAGGACAATGGTCAAGAGATAATTCGGCAGCTTAACGGTATGATTTATAATTTAGTTCAATCTTTACATTAATGGCTTTAGTCTAGATTGTAATTCATGCTCACGAGAACAAGAAGAGAAAGGAAGTGCACGCCCTTGATGTAAAGTGTGTAGGGATGTACGTGGGTCAATTCACAAACCGTCGGTCTCAAACTCTCGAAAACACTTAACATGATGGCATGCAGTGAACAATGCATTTACCTACATGTGGGTTTACAAGATTTTAAGATAATATTCATCATTTAAATCAAGCTAGAATGGTAACAAGAGTGAATCACAAGTTTCATGTATGATCATTTCATTAAGAAAGCATTAGAATAATATTCATGGAATTAAGGATTTTTCAATGGTTAAACACTTTTAATCCATTAAATAGACATTATGTAATGAACATCCCAAGACAGGCAATATTTTGCAAAGGTAGTGTCGACACACCCCATCTGGTGTCGAAACCATGCTTCGAACACAAAGCAAAAACATGAAGAACTGGTCAAGTAGTGTCGACACTAGTTCAAGTAGTGTCGACACTAGAGACGGGTTCCAGAAAACCTTCTAGCCAACATGGGACATGTGTCGACACTAGATCAACTAGTGTCGACACTAGATCAGCTCCAGAAACTTTCTGGGTCAAACTGGGACAGTGTGTCGACACTAGATCAGGTAGTGTCGACACTAGAGACCTTCCCAGAACACCTTTGGCTGTTTTGGGACAGTGTGTCGACACTAGCTCAGGTAGTGTCGACACTAGTGCCCTTCCAGAAAAAACTTATAGGTCCAGGGTAACCCGAAAATATGTCTCATGTAGGATTTACTTACACCTCTTATAACTCTCTAACGAATGACATTTAAACAAAACGTTCAACACGAAAGATGACGAGGACACTAGTAGAAGAACTTTGATGTTGGATGTTTGATCTAATTTAGTCTCGAATCCCGAGAAAACATGTGATAACAAAAAGTCAAGTGTAGCCCGAAATCACAGTATCATGCAGTGACTCTCTTCCCACCCTATAACTCCCTAACCAAGGACTTTTGGACAAAAAGTTCAACTTAAAAGATGATTGTGATTTCAAGTAGAAAAACTTTTGTGAAGGAAGTTTAGACAAATTCGTCTCAAATCACGTGCATAATAAGAAGAACGGGAGAAGCCCTAACAGTGCTGACTTTGGAAGAACACTTATAACTCGAAATATACTCATTAGAATTTGATGAAACTAGTGGGAAACGAAAGTTAACTTGATGCTCTACACATTGGTATAGGATATATTAAGGTTTGGCCCGAGAAAACCTACCTTATGGGTTAAAGAAGTCTCGCTTTCCAGAAACCCGTGTTCAGACCACTTGGAGGAGAACACTTACTGCTCCGTGTATACTGCATGGAATTTGAACATCCACTTGGATTAGAACGTAGACTTGACCCTATTTCCAGGGGTATAAGCCTTGCAAGGTTTGGTTTAGATTTGGCCTACCTTAGCTCGACCCAAGATGATGGTCTGTGCAGGTCGCAGCAGACACAACGGGGAAAAGACGGCTTGGTGTGGATGATCTCTACTCCCCAGCCACCAAGAACTTCTCCACACGACCCTAGCAAGTTCTAAAACTCGTTCCTAGGGTTTGGTGAAGAGTATTTAAGCAACCATGGTGTTTTAGGAGTCCTATTATGACTAGGAAAGCCAGGTTGCGGTTTTGACATGTTAGTTTCCTATTTAGGGAGGATTTCTTCCTCCATAGAGTGTGTGAGGCTTTAGGAAACCTCCCACCATAGATAGGCACAAATTTGGGTTGCTGAGAATGCATGATTGCATCCCAATTTAACTCAATTGCCTCTTTCTAATTTCAGCCTATTTAGAGTTACGAATTTTCCTGCATTTTCTAGCTTTATTTGATTATGGGCCAAATGTGTCCATTGGCCCAATTATGATATTGGGTCATTAATATAATGTTGGAAGTCCCTCCAACACTTTTATTTAAATTGTTGATTGCGACGTATTCCGTGTTAATGGTTTTCCGACTTGTTATAGCAGTACGATAATGATGCGTATGTTTTACATACTTGGAAATTATTATTTCCTTTTATTTGAATTCTTTATATAACTAAAATTTCCGGGGTGCTACATTCTCAATCACAATGTGTGCCAATACATCACTTCCATTCTTTAAAATAAATTAAATAATAATGTTAACCACCATCAACAAGAAACATGGTCATGTCCTCTGGTACAAAAATGCGACGGTCGGGTGGTTGCCTCTTAAATCGTGACGTACACAGACGAACATTAAGAGGTTGAATCGTGATGATCAGATGGTCGCATTTGAAAACGCGATGCCTGTGTTGGTCGTGTTCTCAATAAGAGAACCAGAGGTGTATAGGGCTCGGATTTCTGACTCTCAACCCCTCAGAACCTGCTACACAAGCACAAACACTACCAATAGCCACACACTGGCACCAAACCCAATAAACTATGATCGAATGGTCAAGACGTCACATTACTATCACCTAAAAAGAGTTTCAACCTCGAAATCCAGAAAGAAACCTCAACACTTAATTCACAACTAATATGCATAGGACTATCACCTAAAAAGAACTAAAAGCTTACTCAGACAAGTGGATACACTCTTTGCATCTCTTCTTCAGTGCTCATGTATCTTCTACCCTGCCTATTCTCGCATCTGATCTTTACCATACTATTTCCTTGTTTCTTAGCTTTTGTGTTCTCTGCCTTGTAATTTGCATTGTATACTCTGGATGGACATGTTCAGTTTCAAGTCATCTCTGCCATAGCTGACTATTTGTGATGGATCTCGAATGTACCTTCTCAACATGGAGACATGAAACACATCATGTGTGTCCATGAAGTCTCTTGGGAGCTCTATTTCTATATGTTGTTTCTCCAATCCTTTCAGAAATTCGAAATGGACCTACGTACCTTGGACTCAACTTACCTTTCTTATTGAACCTCAAAACACCTTTGGTGGGAGAAACTCTCAAGAACACATAATCCAACTTCAAATTGTAATGGCCTTCGTCTTGTATCTGCATAACTCTTCTGACGACTTTGAGCTGTTTACTTTTTCTTTATAAATCTTACCATTCTGCACATTACTGAATTAGTTCTTGCCCCATAACTGCCTCTCTCCTACTTCGTGCCAATTCAGGGGTGTTCTACACGGTTTGCCATACGAAGCCTCGTACGGTGACATTTCGATACTTGCATGATAGTTGTTATTGTAGGCGAACTCCACCATTCCTAGGTGATGCTCCCAACTGCCTCCCCAGACCAAGCAACAGGCTCGCAACATATCTTCAATTGTTTGGATGGTTCTTTCAGTCTACCCATCAGTCTGAGGATGATATACTGAGCTATATCTCAACTCGGTGCCAACCACTCGCTGTA
>JACBKR010003929.1:0-27044 GCA_014218235.1 Colocasia esculenta
TGGCTGTCCTAGTACCCACGTGATTGGGGTTCGCCTGTGAAGCTTGTAGCCTGGGCAATGGTTTGCTTGTGTGGCATATAGCTTAGGCAACCAGTTATTGTAGCAGTGTGCCAGTGAGACTGTGGTTTAGGCACTTTAGTAGTTGGGCTGACTAATGTTATATTAGTCATGTATTCCTACTCTCTTCCGAGGACTTTATGTTTATTATCATGATTATGTTTAATTGTTATTTATTGTTATGATGTGAGCATGAAATGGTTTGGCTATTGGTGTTGCCAGTGAAACCCTTGGGGTTGAGGTGTTGTGGTTTTGGAGTTGTTTTGGGTGGCCCCTGCTGAGCCGGTGACTCGTTGAGGCTCACTCCCCTACAGTTCTTTTCAGGGCTTGCCGTGTGTTTGGCTTGCAGCGGCGTTGTGTCAGACTTGTACCACCAGCAGTAGTGTAGTAGTTAGTGTTGTGTGAGCTTGTGCTCCCTCGGGGTATGCCCCAGGTAGTTGTACTTTTAATTGGACATGTATTAATGTAATGGGACAGTTGTAAATTGTTATATGCAGGTATGAGCACTTGTACTTTCTTGTGTCTTATACTGTTGTGGTTTGCCTTTTATATTATTACTGGACGTTTGTGTGAGTTATCCCTTGCGAGACTTCGGTCCGTTCGCGGGAGGCGGATCTAGATATGGAGCCCTAATGAGCATAAATACCCCGGTCCGTCACAAAGACGAACCGGCTTCAACTCCGCTTGGAAGGTTGTTCTTCTTTGTTCTGGGCAGAGAGTTGAAGCAGAGCAGCATGAAGAGAGCCTTCTTCTTGTCCTTTGTTTAGGGTTTTGGTATGGTGGCTTCTTGCTGCGAAAATAGCCTCATATGTTATATATATAGTGGTGTCCAAGCATAGAGAGTCGTGCTAAAAGGCAACACCCAAATATAGATCATATCCTGGCCATTAGATCTTCCCAAAACTCTGTCTGTCGACAGCCGACTTGCTGCTGTTGACAGGTACTGACAGGTTTGCAAAATCCAGAAGATTGGGTTTCCGGGAAGCAATTTTCTGTGTGTATCTGTCGACAGGGCGAAATCATCTGTCGACAGATGCACTATTCATCTGTTGACAGATGCACTATTCATCTGTTGACAGGTAGTTGTTCCAGCAGCTTGTCTTGTTCTTTTACCTTGGATTTTGTTGCTTGTCTTGTGTATATTCACACCTACATTAAAAGACATTCTAAGTGAGATATATGAATACATAGTTAATTAATAAAAGCATTAACATCATGCATAGTTAATTAATAAAAGCATTAACATCATGTTTCTTTCATGTCTTTGTCATTGCCAATCTTTTTGAACCATTCACATAACATCAATTAGTATTGTTCATCATCAAAAACATTTAAGCACTTATTACATTCTCCCACATGCGAACCCAACAGATTGCATGTTGGTTTGCTTACCACTTTAAAAACAGTAGATACCATGTCTTGGAGGTGAAATGAGCATGAAAACCCGGTTGGATGGAAATCCGAAGAGGGTTCTCGGGTTAAGGTTTTCGCCTGAGAAGGTGACAGACCCGGCTGTCGCGACCAGGTCGCGATAGACCGATCTGTCGCGACAGGATTTCCTATCACGCCGTGTCGTGGCATCGCGATCAGAAGGCAGCCTTGTCCTCTGTCGCGACCACATTTGAGGGTGCTTCGATGGTTGTTATATTTGGTTATCGTTCAAGTATTGTGCATGGCAATGCTAGTGAAGCATTGGCAGGTATAGTGCTTATGAAGTGTGTCGTTTGTGCGTGGTTTACGTGATAAGGGTGGTGCTCACGAAGTGAGCATGCTTTTACATGGCGTTTACACGGTTTGAGTGCCGTTCATGAGTATGCATGGGTACTGGTTTGATATTATGATTATTGTACTATAACTGGTATAGTTAGTTTGAGGTGACTGGGCAGTGAAGGTCATGTGTGAACCTAGCCCTAGTCAATTGTTGTCTTTTAAAGAGTATTATAATGATATATATGTTAAGTAGTGTGTGTTGCCATGGAGGTCACGGAGTGACCAATGTCAGGCAAGGTTGTGTTGTACTATTGTAATATAAGTGTGTACTAGTGTGAGATGGTTTGGAGGTCACATGGTGACCAATGATAGGCCAGATTATGAATGGCTACCGTGGTTTGTAATAAAGAATATGTAAGTAAATATATATATGTCGTGGTTTGTGGATTGCCGAGTGTGGTGGTCCGGCGCCTATTCCGGAATGTCTCTTCAATTGGGTGCCCAAGGTTCTGTGTGAGCCAGGCGCGTGTGTGTGTGTGCCCGGGGCTTGTCCCAGTACAGTGGTACCGTCGAGGTCTTGTCATCTTCCTGGACACCGTCACTCTCGGGGAGATTTGTCGTCCGACTGAGGGAAAGACGACAGGGGACAACGACTTTTGAGAGTTTGTTGTTTGGTCGCTTGTAGCGCGCTCGTGGTTGGGGTTACGGACATCAGTAGACGTACTGAGCCCCAGCTAGTCCTGTTACCAGTGCCTCACTTTAGGGAGCTCAGGCCAGAGTCTCTAAAGGTGCCAGGCATGGACCTACAGGGTGTGTGACCTGTAGGTTGTGGTGGTTTGGTTGGTCTCCACAGTTCTTTGGTTTTACTTATGTTGTGGAGCGGTAGTTGGACCTTACGTCTGTGACTGTGAGACTGAGAGGTTGTTCTTGTGTTGTGTTGTCCGGGTTGGATACTGGAATCATGAACCAGTAGTCTGTCCGTGTGGTGGCGTCGTGCTTTCCGACTCGTGCTTTGCTATTGGTTGTATTGAGTGTTGGTTGTGGTTTTACTCGTCGAGGTGTGCCATGGTATTGGCACGGTTGTAGTTGTGGTTGGTGAGCAGAGACTCACTGGTTGTGGTTTGACTGGTTGTGGTGTGCCCTGGTGGTGGCACAGTTGCATTTGTATTTCAGTAATGGTACCTCGTGGTGGTAGGTACCTGTACCCTTTGTGGGTACTGGTTTCTCGTGGTACGCTGAGTACAAGCCTTTTCAGGTGGTGAAGTGGAGGTCATGCAGTGAGACCTTCCACTTGTTGTGTTTTACCCTTCCTTGGGTAAGTTTCCGAATAAGGTTTAGTGTGCGATGGATTGTCATCGTGATAGCCAGTCCCGTTACTTAAGTGCGATATTCGATATATCGTGGTTTAGGGGTATAGAGGACTAGCTCTTGGTTAGCGGTCGTGTTACCCATGTGTTTGAGGTTCGCCATTGAAGCTTGTAGCCTGGGCAGTGGTTTGTCTGTGTGGCTTGCAGCTTAGGCGACCAATTGTTGTGGTGGTGTGCCCGTGAGGCTTATGACCTAGGCTTTGCAGTTGTTGGGTAGACTAGTAGCGTGGTGCTAGTTCTGCTGTCTCTTCTTCTTTTCGAGATTTGTGTGAATTGATATAATTATGCTTTGCTATGAGCATGTTTGGTTTGGCTTCCGGTGTTGCCAGTGAGACCCGTTGGGGTTGAGGTCCTCCCATGTTGTGTGTGGTTTTGGGTGGTCCCCTACTGAGCCAGTGACTTATTGAGGCTCACTCCCTTACAGTTCTTTTCAGGGTTTACCGTTGGTGTGGCTTGCGGAGGTGTTGTGATAGACTTGTACCACCAGCAGTAGTGTTAGTACAGTGTGTGAGCTTGTGCTCCCTCGGGGTATGCCCCAGGTAGTTGTACTCTTCTTAATTTGGACATGTAATAATGTAATGGGACAGTTGTAAATTGTTATATGGAGATATGAGCACATGTACTTTCTTGTGTCTCTTACTATTGTGGTTTGTCTTTTATATTCTTCCTGGACACGTGTGTGAGATATCCCTTGCGAGACTTTGGTCCGTTCGCGGGAGAAGGATTTGGATATGGACCCTTATTGGGTATGAATATCCAGAGCCGTTACAGTTGGTATCAGAGCAATTGTCTAGTTAGAATATGAAAAGACATTAAGGTTACAATGTCCCAATACATGATTTAATGTCCATTGTTGGTAGTAAGTCTATAGTTTCTTGTGCTTTTTAGTATGGTTTTCACGTGAGCCTTGGTGTGTGAATTGTGTGTATAGTTGGTCAGATTAATAGTTGTGGGTAATAGCAGAGGAATGGTATGGTTGGTGATGTAGTGTGAGTAGTTATTGGGGTGTTAGTTGTGGTTAAAGTATAGATGATTAAAGATTCTTTATTATAGAAATTGAAAGAATAGGTAAATTCAGTTATGAAATTCAGTAAAAAGGTTTTTTAATGAGGATCAGAGTTGATAGAGAGAGATATAAGGTAGTGATGTGAAGGAATAACAGAGGAATTGTATCGTGATGAAGAATAGGGCTCTGTGATTAGGACTGTGAAATGGGTGAATTGTGGCTGAGAATTATAGCAAAGACAGTTATTGTGTTTGAGATTTATGTTAATAAAGTGTTAAAGAGTTGCTTGGATAATAATATGATTAACGGCATGTTAGGTTTGAAATGATTAAGTGAGGTAGTATAGTTTAAGATGAGATGTTGTTAAGCAGAGGAGTAGTGATCAGGATGATCGTTAAGTGTGATTTGTGATTAGGAATAATTACAGAAAAAGAATTTAAAGACAGTGCTAATATGAATAATGAGGATAATAGAAAATTTAATATAGAAACCCATGTAAGTGTGTGTAGAGGTGACCAGTTGATTAAAGAGAGAGTGAAAGAGTAATGAGAAGTTAGATGATTTTCCGAGAATTTTATAAGAGAAAGATGTTTGTTTAATAAGAGATAGTGGATAAAGATTTTGCAGAAAGATTTGTATATGGTTGCAGTGTTAAAGATAAAATGATGGTGCCAGCATTTATGTGTAGATTGTGGAAGCAGAAAAGGAAAATTGGTGTCAGAGGCAGACTGAAGTTAAAGCTAAATAATTAAGGTAACTGAAGCTATGTAAGTTAGAATAGACAATGTTAAGTCCATTGAGAAGTAATGGGGAATAGCAAAGTGAATTATGAATGGATGTTTTTGAAAGAGCAGTAGTAGTGAAAATGTTTATATTTAGTAGTAATCAGTAATGTGGAATAAAGGAATCAAGTAGAATAAATCATTGTGTTTAAAAGAAATAATTTTAGTTTATAGTTATGGCGGAAAGTAAGAAGGATTGTACATAGATGGCACCTTGAGATTAATCAGTTAACAGAATAGTTAAGAGAAATATTTTGCAGAAATGGTATTATACCATTGGCAGTAAGGATAAGTTTAGTATTAAGATTAGGTGAGGAAAAAGAATATGGTAGATTATTGAATAGTGATAATTAAATGATTCAGAAATGTATAATAAGAACTTGTGTAATGGTATACAGTAAGGTGATCTAGATGAATAAATGAATTTGTTATAAGAATATTTTCGGAATTTGAAGTAAAGTTATAATACTCAATTAAGGAGTAGTGAACAGATTAAGGTATAGTGAAAGGGACAGAAAAGGTGAGAAGTAGTATAATCAGTTTAATGGTAAAGAAAATTTGAGATTTAATATCATATAATTGAGCAAGGCCAGAGTAAAGATAAAGGTAAATATTTGAGTATGTGTAACAATGCGAATAGAAGATGTGAAAAGATATGAATTAGGTTTGTTAAATCAGTTAGAGATTTTTTTGAAGCAAGGAAAAATATATAAAGGGAAAGTATATCAATAGAAATATATCAAGATTTAGAATTCAGTATGGCATAGATATAGCAGAAGATAGAATATGAGTTGAGTCAATTAAGTGGTGTTAATATATGATAAGAGAAATATAAAGTTAGCTGGAAAGTATGATTTAAAGCAAGGTAAGTTATTAATGGATTGAGGGAATCCAGAATTTATGAAATATCTGATAAAAGATTTAGTGTGATCAGAGTAGAGCGGCGGTAGCGTGGAAGAGTTTAATATTTATAGGTTGTCTGAAGTTTAAGTAATTAAAAGAAGTTTAAGGTTTGTGTGTAATTGAGAAAAGAAGCAAGGGTTCCTAATCAGATATGAGTTGAAGTAGTTGGTGCAGAATGGTCAGAGGAAGCAGAAAATCCAAAGGTGATAATACAAATCTTGCAAGAAATAAGCAATTGAGAATATGAAGACAGATAAAGCAAAGTAATGGTTAGTGGTGATAAGTAAATTGTGGAATGACACCAAGAAATTTGAAAATTTAAGTAGAGTTAGTATAGTTGAGTATCCAAAGAAAACAATGTAAAGTGAAAGGCTTCGAGCAAGGAAAAGTGGCCCAGAAAGAATGTTGTAAACACAATCAGGAAAATGTGGAAGTAGGTTCAGTCCAAGGAGATAAAGCGCTAATAGTAGGGTAGAATCACCTACAGTTGAAAAGTAAGGAATGGCAGAATAGATTCAGAGAATAAAGTAGTTATGGAACAAATTTAAAAGAAAGGGGAGGCAGAGCAAGTATGGAAATGAAAATAAAGATTTGAAAGAAGAGACAGAGGAAGCTCTGTATATGACTTTGTTTCTTTTTTAGGTGATAGTTTGGTTTACTGTGGTTCGTTTTGAATGTCGAGGACGGCATTCCTTTTTAGGAGATAGTAATGTAACGTAGCACATTTTTCGGATCTTCGTGGATCGTCGTTTAGTGGCAGTTCGGATCCGCGTTTACTGGTTTTGGTGTGGTGCTCATGACCAATGTGGGGTCATTGAGCCTTGGTTGTAGTTTCCCCGCGTTATATGGGGCTTAGTGGGCCGGAAGGTTAGACCCGTGGTGCTCGTTGGTTCACTGGATGTGAACGCGACGGGCATGTGGGTCTCGTTCTAGTTATCGCTACTGGGGTCGACGTCTGTATGCGCGCCGCGTGTCGCGCACGGGGCGGAGCTTGCTGACGTCGGGAATGGGAAGGCGACGCCCGAGTCTGTCGCGACAAGGTTGCGACGGGGAGGTACGTCGTGATCCCAACCGCTGAGCAGTTTTTAAGAAGGTTTGGCCAAACAGAGCTTTCACAAGCTCTGCTCAACCTAGGGGAGGAGCTGTGGCGGATTTCGAGGTGATTCGGCATTCTGACGTAGTGTTCGACGCGCTCTCGATGCGGGGACGTCGCATGGAGTGGGGGAAACATCATGCCATAGCGGGATTGCGTGTTCATCGTGGAGGTAGGGAGTTCTACCTTGATTTGTTATGTGGATTGCATGTTGGTTTGCTTACCGCTTTAAAAACAGTAGATACCATGTCTAGGAGGTGAAATGAGCATGAAAACCGGGTTAAAACTATGTTTAGGGTGGTTTTCATGGGAAATCTGGAGAGGGTTCTTGGGTTAGGGTTTTCGCCTGAGAAGGCGACCGACTCGGCTGTCGCGACCAGGTTACGACAGGCCGATCCGTCGCGACAGGATTTCCTATCGCATCGTGTCATGGCGTCGTGATCAGAAGGCAGCCTTGTCCTCTATCGCGACCACAGCTGAGGGTGTTTCTGATGGTTATTTTATCCGGTATCATTTAAGTATTGTGCATGGCAATGCTAGTGAAGCATTGGCAGGTATAGTGCTTATGAAGTGTGTCATTTGTGCGTGGTTTACGTGATAAGGGTGGTGCTCACGAAGTGAGCATGCTTTTATGTGGCGTTTACATGGTTTGAGTGCTGTGCATGAGTATGCATGGCTGGTGGTTTGATATTATGATTATTGTACTATAACTGGTATAGTTAGTTTGAGGTGACTGGGCAGTGAAGGTCATGTGTGAACCTAGCCCTAGTCAATTGTTGTCTTTTAAAGAGTATTATAATGATATATACGTTAAGCAGTGTGTGTTGCCATGGAGGTCACAGAGTGACCAATGTCAGGCACGGTTGTGTTGTACTGTTGTAATATAAGTGTGTACTAGTGTGAGATGGTTTGGAGGTCACATGGTGACCGATGATAGGCCAGATTATGAATGGCTACCGTGGTTTGTAATACAGAATATGTAAGTAAATATATATATGTCGTGGTTTGTGCATTTCCGAGTGTGGTGGTTCGGCCCCTATTCCGGAATGCCTCTTCAGTTGGGTGCCCCAGGTTTTGTGTGAGCCAGGCACGTGTGTGTGTGTGTGCTCGGGGCTTGTTCCGGTACAGTGGTACCGTCGAGGTCTTGTCGTCTTCCTGGACACCCTCGCTCTCGGGGAGAGTTGTTGTCCCATTGATGGAAAGAAGACAGGGGACAACGACTTGTGAGAGTTTGTTGTTTGGTCACTTGTAGCGCGCTCATGGTTGGGGGTTACAGACACCAGTAGACGTACTGGGCCCCAACTAGTCTTGTTACCAGTGTCTCACTTTAGGGAGCTCAGGCCAGAGTCTCTAAAGGTGCCAGGCATGGGCCTACAAGGTGTGTGACCTGTAGGTTATGGTGGTTTGGTTGGTCTCAATAGTTCTTTGGCTTTACTTGTGTTGTGGAGCGGTAGTTGGACCTTACATCCGTGATTGTGAGACTGAGAGGTAGTTCTTGTGCTGTGTTGTCCGGGTTGGATACTGGCGTCATGAACTAGTAGTCTGTCCCGTGTGGTGGCGTCGTGCTTTCCGACTCGTGCTTTGCTATTGGTTGTATCGAGTGTTGGTTGTGGTTTCACTCGTTGAGGTGTGCCATGGTATTGGCACGGTTGTAGTTGTGGTTGGTGAGCGGAGACTCACTGGTTGTGGTTTGACTGGTCGTGGTGTGCCCTGGTGGTGGCACAGTTGTATTTGTATTTCAGTAATGGTACCTCGTGGTGGTGGGTACCTGTACCCTTTGTGGGTACTGGTTTCTCATGGTACGCTGAGTACTAGCCTTTTCAGGTGGTGAAGTGGAGGTCATGCGGTGAGACCTTCCACTTGTTGTGTTTTACCCTTCCTTGGTAAGTTTCCGAATAAGGTTTAGTGTGCGATGGATTGGCATCGTGATAGCCAGTCCTATTACTTAAGTGCGATATTCGATATATCGTGGTTTAGGGGTATAGAGGACTAGCTCTTGGTTAGCGGTCGTGTTACCCATGTGTTTGAGGTTCACCAGTGAAGCTTGTAGCCTGGGCAGTGGTTTGTCTGTGTGGCTTGCAGCTTAGGCGACCAATTGTTGAGGTGGTGTGCCCGTGAGGCTTATGACCTAGGCTTTGTAGTTGTTGGGCAGACTAGTAGCGTGGTGCTAGTTCTGCTGTCTCTTCTTCTTTCCGGGATTTGTGTGAATTGATATAATTATGCTTTGCTATGAGGATGTTTGGTTTGGCTTCCGGTGTTGCCAGTGAGACCCGTTGGGGTTGAGGTCCTCCCGTGTTGTGTGTGGTTTTGGGTGGTCCCCTACTGAGCCAGTGACTTGTTGAGGTTCACTCCCTTACAGTTCTTTTCAGGGTTTACCGTTGGTGTGGCTTGCGGAGGTGTTGTGACAGACTTGTACCACCAGCAGTAGTGATAGTACAGTTGTGTGAGCTTGTGCTCCCTCGGGGTATGCCCCAGGTAGTTGTACTCTTCTTAATTTGGACATGTAATAATGTAATGGGATAGTTGTAAATTGTTATATAGAGATATGAGCACATGCACTTTCTTGTGTCTCTTATTGTTGTGGTTTGTCTTTTATAAATATCCAGGGCCGTTACAGTACTCACACTATACCGGGACAACCCCGAAGCACCACGTTCTTGGCTCACAAAGAACTTGGGGTACCCGACTCGAGAGGTAACCACGGGGAGGCATCGTATACTCGACTTACCACGTACACACAAACCATGCAAACTCGGCATTTCCAATCACAACGCATGCCAATGCACCGCTTACAACCCATAATACATAAATTAATAGTCACACAGACCCATAGCTGGAAGCAACTCATAGCATCATGCAGTCAAATCAGGGGTCGGGTGGCTGCCTTCTAAAACACGACGAACACAGATGTCGCTAACTGAAGGACAAATCACGATGGAGAGAACCGTCACCTTACAGACTGAATCGCGACCGGACAAGTCATCACGTTCAAAATGGAATGACTGGTTTTGTCACCTTTTTAGCTGAGAAACCTCACCCAAAACCCCATTTTTGGAAATCACACAAACCACCCTATACAACCATAAAACATGGATATTTGCATTCAAATAAAAGCCTACACATGCTTGCTACTCAACCTAATCCATCCCATGCATTAAACACGTTAATCACGGTCCATTTAACTAAAAAATGAGTAGAATTCCCCTACCACACGAGGAACATGAATAACACATAGAACAGTGTTGCCCTGGCATTTCCTGCGCTCCGAACAACCTCCTCGCGACAGTAACACTCCAATCCGCACACTGCAAACGACGAATCACCCAGAATCTCCACAGCAAGCCCTCCCTCGATCGAATAGTGTTACCTGCACTATTTGGACAAGGTTCGGCCAACACCAACTCACAGTTCAAATCGTGACGGGTCGTGCAGTCGCGTTTGAATCGCGACGTACATGACCGTCACAATTAAAATGCGACGCCCCTGCATGCGACACGCGGCGCGCATGTAGATGCACACCAAAGGAAACAATGCCTAAATCACGATGGGAAAATTGGTCATGTTTCAAAAACGCGATGCCTGTGTTGGTCGCATTCATGAAAGCCATACCAGAGGTTGGTTGGGCTCGGATTTCTGGCCCCCAACCCCACACAACTTGTACAAGCAACCAAAAACACCACTATTGAGCCATACACTGGCCACCAAAACCATTAAACTACAATCCAATCTAAAAAGAAATTTCATCCTCGAAATCCAAAAAAAGCTTTAACATGCAATTTATGATCAATCATGCAAGGTACTATCATCTAAAAAGAATTAAAAGCTTACTCAAACAAGTATGGATACGCTTTATACATCTCCTCTGCCAATTCCCATGTATCCTCTCCTCCTTGCAAGTTCTCCCATCTGATCTTTACCAATTCTATTTCCTTATTTCTTAACTTTTATGTTCTTCGACCTGTAATCTATACTGGGTACTCTGGTATTGACATATCTAGCTTTAAATCATCTCGTGCATAGCTGACATCTATGTTGGATCCTGGATATATCTTCTTAACATGGAGACATGGAAAACATCATGCGCACCGGTAAAGTCCACTGGGAGATCTATTATGTACGCCATTTCTCCAATTCTTTCAGAAATATTCAAGGGACCCACGTACCTCAGACTTAACTTACCTTTCTTACTGAATCTCAGAGCACCTTTGTGAGAGAAACTCTCAAAAAGACATAGTCACCAACCTCAAATTGTAATGGTCTACATCTGTTGTGTGCATAGCTCTTCTGGTGACTTTGGGCTGTTTGCAACTTTTCCTTTATGAATCTGATCATTTCTGTACACTGTTGAATTAATTCTGGCTCCATAACTTGTCTCTCTCTGACTTCATGCCAATTCAATGGTGTTCTACATGGTCTGCCGTATAGAGCCTCATACAGTGCCATCTCGATACCGCATGATAGCTGTTATTGTATGCAGATTCTACCATTTCCAATGGTGCTCCCAGCTCTCCATACCAAACAACAAGCTCGCAACATGTCTTCTATAGTCTGGATAGTCCTTTCAGTCTGCTCATCTGTCTGAGGGTGATATGCTGAGTTGTACCTCAATTCCGTGCCAACTACCCGTTGTAGACTCCTCCGGAAACCAGATGATTGGATCTCTATCCGAAACAATTGTCACTGGGATACCATGCAATGGTACCATCCTGTGCACATATAATCTGGCCAACCTGTCCACTATCCATGACATGCTCACAGCTAATAGTCTGCACACCTTAGTCAATCTATCAACAAATACCCAAATTCCATTATATCCTAATGCTGTCCTGGGTAAACCTGCCACAAACTCCATAGCAATATCATCCCACTTCCATTGTGGGATCGATAATGGTTGTAGTAATCCTCCTAGTCTTTGGTGTTTCGCCTTCACTTACTGACAAATCAAGCATCTTGCAATAAATTCTGCTATTTCTTTCTTCATATGCAGCCACCAAAAGTGCTTCTTCAAATCTTGGTACCTTTTTATACTACCCAGATGGATGGTATACCTGGATCTATGTGCCTCTTTCAGTACCTTCTATTTTGCCTCAATTTCTGCTGAAACATATAGTCTGCTGAGTCTAACCACACAATCATTATCAATAGTAACACCTTCCATTTTCACAATCTCTGCCAGATTCTCATCTGTCCTTTAATCTTCCACTATCTTCCAATACACTGATGGTTCAATAGCACTACTGACCAACACTGCTCATCGTTGACTATTTAGAACAAATAAAGAATTTTATGCTATTTCCTCATATAGTTTCCATTCCTTGATCATCATCTGACTGAAGACTGCCTTTCTGCTCAATGCATCTGCTACTACATTGGCCTTCCTAGGGTGATAGGCGAAGCTGAAATCATAATCTTTCAAGTATTCCATCCACCTATGCTGCTAAAGATTCGAATCTTTCTGGGAGAAAATGTATTTCAAACTCTTGTGATTTGTAAAAATTTCAAACCTTTCACCATATAAATAATGCCTCCACATTTTCAAAGCAAAGACCACAACTGCCAATTCTAAATCATGGGTTGGGTAGTTTTCTTCTGTCCGCTTCAATTGCTTGGACACATAAGCTATAACCTTTCCATGCTGCATTAGTACTGCTCCTAGTCCTCTTCTGGAAGCATCTGTATAGAGTACAAAACCTCCGCTATCTGATGGTAATGTCAATATTGGTGCCGTTGTAAGTCTTCTCTTAATTCCATAAAACTCCTATGGCAATCAACTGACCACACAAATGGTACTCCCTTTCTAGTTAATCTTGCCATGGGCGCTGCAATTTTGGAGGTGTCTTGAATAAAGCGTCTGTAGTATCCTGCTAGACCTACGAAACTCGTGATTTCAGTAATTGTTCTTGACTCTTCCCAATTCATGACAACTTCTACCATAGCTGGATCTACTGCAACACCCTCTGCTGAAATCACATGCCTCAAAAAATTGAATTTTCTGCAACCAGAACTCACATTTATTGAATTTAGCATACAATTGATGTTCTATCAAAGGCTGCAAGATAATTCTCAAATGCACTGCATGCTCTTCTTTTGTTGCTGAATATACCAGTATATCATCTATAAAGATCACAATAAACTAATCCAGATATGGATGGAATATTCTATTCATCAAGTTCATGAAAGCTGCCGGTGCATTAGTCAAACCAAATGGCATTACCACAAACTCATAGTGACCATACCTTGTTCTGAAGGCTGTCTTCTCAATATCTTCTTCCCTGATCCTCAGTTGATGATATCCAGACCTCAAATCAATCATGGAGAATACTTTGGCTGACTGTAACTGATCAAATAGATCATCTATTCTCGGTAATGGATACCTATTCTTGATATTAACTTCATTCAATTTTTGATAATCTATGCACATTCTAAGACTGCCATCTTTCTTTCTCACAAACAATACCAGAGCTCCCCAAAGTGAGTGACTATGCCTGATAATTTTTTTTCTAATAATTCTTGCAATTGCCTTTTCAACTCTTTTAACTCTGTCGATGCCATCCTGTACGGTGTCTTTGAGATCGACATACAACCTGGCTGTAATTCCACTGTAAAGTCCACTTCCCTATGTGGGGCTAAACTAGCAAGTCATCTGGAAATACATCTACAAATTCCCTGACCACTGGAACTACCTCAACTGACTTATCGAACTCAACTAAGCTTACTAAAGCTAAATAGGCCACACAACCTGCATTTATCAACTTCCTAGCCCTAAGTGCAGAAATAATAAACTTAGGAGTATAAAATGACATACCTTGAAGTTCAAACATAGCTCCACTAAGATGGCAAAATCTGACCCTTTTATTTCTGCAATCTATCACTGCCTCATAAGCTTCTAACCAGTCCATACCCAGAATTATATCATATTTCTTCAACTGTAAAGCATATAATCTCACAGGCAATTGATTCCCCTGTATCACTATAGGAACCTCATCTATATAACAAGAAGTGAGCATATAACTACTTGAGGGAACCTCTACCACCAATTCACACTGCCTTTCTTCCAACGGATGTACCATACTATCCATAAAATCTTTAGAAATAAAAGAGTGCGAAGCACCTGGATCTATTAAAACTCTTGCTTAAAATTCAAAAATGGGTATTATACCTTCAATCAAGTTGGAAGCCTCTGCCTGCGCCCGGGTGATAGCCATAACCTGTCCTCGACCTCACAGGAGAGGTGGTCCTCTGCCTCGTGCTGCCGGTGGCTGTTGGGGTTGCTGCTGCTGCTGTTGGTATGCTCCTCTACCATAACCATATTGTAGCGTAATGACCTTTCGGACTGAGGTTTAATGGTTGTGGTGGCCAGTATGTGGCCTATGTTTTGTGTCTGAGGTGTTTACGCAGGTTGTGAGGCTTTGTGGGCTGAGAGATTGGGCCCAGAGCACCCACATGTTCTCTATCTGTGAACGCGACAGAGCTGGGTGTCGCGTTCTGAACGCGACGGTCCAGGGCGCCGTGTTCTTGATACCACCATTTAGGGTCTTCGTCTGCATGTCCGCCGCATGGCGCGCGCTAGGCAGCCGATTGACGTCACCGATGAGAAGGCAATGACCTACACCGTCACGTTCTTATCGCGATGGCAGGGCGCGTCGCATTCTTAACTCCGAAGTGTTTTCGACATAGGTCATCCAAACAGAGCTCAACAAGCTCTACTTGGCTGGGAGTAAGCTTTTTGCGGGTGGTTTTGGGCGATTTAAGATTTTGGTGCCGATTTCGGCGTGCTCTCGCCACGAGGACATGGTACAGAGTAGGGGAAATGCCAGATTATCATCGTTCTTCACGTATCTCACGAAGGTAGGGAGATTCCACCATGTTTTTCACTGTGAATGATCAGTTAAGCATGTTTAGCTGTATATGTGTTGTAGATGATGGATAGCATGCTAGCGCACTGGTTAGAGTGTGTATATCTACTTTTTATGGAAGTTACATGTTTGCATGGGGATCCGAAGATGGAATCCCGGTTTTAGGGTTCTATCTGTGAAGGCAACGGATTTGGGTGTCGCGTTCAGAACGCGACAGCCCGACCCGTCACGTTTTGCTTCAAAACGCGTCGTATCGAGGCATCACATTCTGAATGCGATAGATGACCCTATCGCATTCAGGCTTCCGATGGCTATGGGTCTTTGCATGGTTATGTGATTATCAGGTTGGTTCTATCTATTGTTCTTAGCAATGGTAGACGATGTATCAGAACTTGTTGAGATTGAGAACAGCGGTGTTCACGTGGTTTGTGTGTGCGTGGCGAGTAGTACGATGCCTACCATGGTTATCTCTCCAGTCGAGTACCCCAGGTTTTGTGTGAGCCAAGCACATTATGTTAGTTATGGATGTTCTCAAGCCAATCATAACTTGTACAATCTTGTTCTTTGATAATAATAATAAGGCTTTTATATTCATTATGTATAATTGTTTATCGTTTCATTATGAAGTCCATGAATATGCGCAATGGATATTAATTATGATGAGATCATAAACTATGAGATTAATATCCTTTAAACGTATATTCTTAATTGTTCCTAGTCGGAGGATATCCGAGAAGGACATCGAATATCGGTTAGACTAGTACAGGTTGCACCTGCTCATATGATGAGGGTGACTGGTCTCATAGTCACTTGTGTGGAGAACTAAGGTGAATCTGTAGGTGCTCATTGGAGAATGAGTTCACTGAAGTGATCCGTAATGAATCGCTGGATGGTAATGTTACTAACTGTCAACCAGCTAGATTATTGTCACAGTGGCGTGATTGGTCCTTAGACCTGAGACACCAAGGACACCTGTTGGTGGATTCTAGGTTTTGACCTTGACTTATAGATCTCTAGCCATGAGGTCTTAATCAGTTAAGTGATCGGATCTAGCGGAATACCTTCGAAGGTGATTGTGTGGTCAATATGGGATCGCTCGCTCTCGGTAATAGGAGAGTGAATGCTCTAGGGAAGGATGCCTGATAGTCCCTGGCCAGGGCAAGACTAATTATCAGAAAAAGGAGTTTTCTGATATAGTTATGCGGCATCTAAACCAAGTGAGTACACACATTAGGGTTTGACAGTTGACCATACCCTAAGTGCACTCGGGAGCATTGTACGAGCGAAGGATTATAGTCACGTGGTAACTGATGATACAAGAGGTTCCTTGAATGGGTTGCTGAACCCCAATGCTTTCCAGGATCAAGTGGTGTTGCTTGGCACCCAACTGATGGAAGCCCGGTCAATTATCGTAAGATGATAATGATTGTGTGATTAATTAATATGAGATGTTAATTAATTACCATAAGTCAATAAAGAGTTATTGAGCTTAATGGGCTAAAAACTGGACTAGCAGTTGGGCCTAGAGGGTCACACGCATAAGAGTTCCGAGCAGACTGGGCAAGGTGTCTTTATAGACAATGACTGGGTTTTTGTGAAAAACCGCGGTGTCTTATAATATACGCTGAGAGTTAAACCCTGGGCCAAGCTCCAGGCTTAACCCTGGCTGCCCCTCCTCTCTCTCTCCCAGGGCGCCCCCACCCTTCTCTCTCCTCTCTTCGGCACATGGTGGAGCTGAGATCCGGGAGACGCGTGGAGAACGAGGAGATCCCGTCTGTGTCCGGAGCTCGCGTGGATACGTCTAGAGGCCGGACACTTGAACGGCTTGAAGCACCGGCGCCTCCTGCGCCACCTCTCCCCGGATTCGGGAGTACGAACCCCGTAAAGGTAAAGATGAGATCTACCTGTGCGTGGTTTACCGATTTAGTTCGATTCCGACGGCGGCAACGATATCTACCTGAGGGATTCGCGTTTCCGCTGTGCTCTATACGAAACCCAACACATTATTGTCCTAGTACTTGTGTCATCAAGGTCTATGTCGTCTTCCTGGACACCCTCACTCTTGTGTAGAGTTGTACGTCCGGCTGAGGGAAAGACGGCAGAGGGACAACGACTTGTGTGAGTTTGTGTTAGTCGCTTTTAGCGCGCTCGTGGTTGGGGTTATGGACACCAGTAGACGTACTGGGCCCCAGCTAGTCCTGTTTTCCAATGCCTCACTTTAGGGAGCTCGGGCTGGAGTCCTTAAAGGTGTCAAGCATGGACCTACGGTTGTGTGGTCTGCAAGTGTGGTGTTGGTTGGTCTCCACAGTTTCTTGGCTTGTTGTGGTGGAGAGGCAGCTGGACCTTTCGTCCGTGGCTGCGAGGCTGAGTGGTAGTCCTGTGTGTTTTTCCAGGTTAGTTGCTGGTGTTGCGAACCAGTCTTCGTGACCCGAGTGGGGCATTTTTCTACTTCAGCTCGTACACTTGGATGAGGTTTGTCATTTATTTATTAAAGGCTGATTTCTGTCATTGGCATATGATACATGTTATTTACAGCTTTCATATCATGCGTAGTTAGTTCTATAAATTGCTTAGTGTAGCTTCTTGCTTCTGTACTTTGTGGATTTGGTTTTGTACGGCTTTTGGGGGAGTTTCTCTACTAAGCCAGTGACTTGCGAGGTTCACCCCTACCCCTTTCAGGTGAGGGAGAGCAGGAGGCTTCCCATCCTTCGTCTAGTTCGGAGCCGCACCACAGCGGAGTTGGGTCTGCACCACCAGCAGTATAATCTTTATTTTTTGTTTACCTCGGGGTATGCCTCAGGTTGTTGTACTCTGTACTTGACTCTAGTTGAGAACTGACTATGTATATTTCATGTAATTATTTGTGAGATGTGGAATCTTATATATATTTGAGTTGTTGCCTTTATATTTCTAAAGACATGTGAATGATATCCCTTGCGAGGCTATGGCTTGTTCGCGGGAGGCGGAGTCGGGTCAAGCTCGTTATTAGGTTAACGGGTTTGAACGGCGGGGACCGCTATAGTTGGTATTAGAGCAAGGTAGTGAATATAAAGGAATCGGAAATTTACATAGCCTGGTCTCTACTTTAGTCCACTGCTAGTAGTTGACCCTAGTTTTTGTATTGATCTATTTGCATGTTATGTGGTTGGAATGATGTATGTGCAGGATCAGAAAATGGCAGATAGGAGAGATTGGGGAGGTGGTGGAGGTGAGCCAGAGGAGACTATGCATTAGTTGATTGAAAGGCTATGGGAAAGTATTACATGGATTCGTACTAGACTAGATCAACAGGCCCCGGTACAGCCAGTAGCAGAGGCATCGCAGATTGTGGAGGAGGCAGTACTAGTGGCACCACCCCCACCACCACCGGGAGTAGAAGTACCGCCTATTGTACCTGTACTTCCAGCAGTATCAGTACGGCCAGCCAGTGTAGAGGAGTCTATGGCACTTGTGGAGAGGTTTTTACGGTTGCAGCCACTTGTTTATTTTGGAGGCCCGAATCCAGATACAACAGAGCACTAGATACATGAGATAGAGAGAGTCTTTGTTACTATGAGGTGTCCGCAGGCTGATAGAGTAATTTTAGCTACTTATCAGTTATGGGGATTCACACAGGAGTGGTGGAGATTAAAGATGCAGACAGTGTTTGCTGGAATGACAGATGACACCATTACTTGGCCAGAGTTCTTGGGGGTATTCAATGATACATTCTTTACAATTCAGATACAACAGGCTAAGAGGGAGCAGTTCCTGACATTGCAGCAAGGGAACCTGTCAGTATTAGAATATCAGATGAGGTTTATGGCGTTGAGTAGACATACTCCATACGTGGTTACAGATAATGCAATGATGGTGGAGTATTTTATTCGAGGACTGCGAGCAGAGTTATAGGATGCAGTGATTCCCCTTATGTGCAGAACAGTGGAGGAAGTAGCACAGAGGGCAACAATTCTGGAGAGGGCTGTGCAGGCTAGACAGTCGGGAGGGACATGAGTTTCTGGCTTCCACAGCAATCCACAGGCATTAACAAGGGTAAGGCACCCTCGGGAGCATCATCATCATCCGGATTTGCCAAGTGGGGTAACAAATTGAAGAAAATATTTAGAGGAGGACGAGGTGGTGGTAGGTAGCATGGTTTCAAGCAGAGCTTCTAGCCGGGTTTTCAGCAGGGCCGAGGTCTTAGGCCAGCTCCAGAGGAGTCACAACAGAGCACTGCAGGGCAGCCCATAGCTTTTCCATGTTTCAGGTGTTATAATTGTGGGCAGCTAGGGCATTTATCCAGAAATTGTCTGCATCCCTAAGAATATAGTTATGGTAGAGGGGCACAGTAGCAGCAGTAGCAGCCATTCCAGCAGCAGAGCGAGGTAGAGGTCCACCTTTTCGGAGGGGACGAGGTCGAGTTATGGCTGTTACCAGAGCACAGGCGGAGGCATCCAACCTAATTGAAGGTATACTACCTCTCTTTGAATTTTCTGCCAGAGTGTTGATTGATCCAGGTGCATCGCATTCGTTTATTTCTGAGGATTTTATGAATAGTATAGTTCATCCCTTAGAGGAGAGGTAGTGTGAATTGATTGTGGAGGTTCCTTCTGGTGGTTTTATGCTCACTTCATGTTATTTAGACGAAGTTCCAATTATAGTACAAGGGAATCAGTTGCCAGTAAGATTGTATGCACTTCAGTTGAAAGAGTATGATGTGATTTTGGGAATGAATTGGTTAGAGGCCTACGGGGCAGTGGTGGACTATAGGAAGAAGAGAGTCAGATTTTGTCGACCCAGTGGAGCTATGTTTGAATTCCAAGGTATGCTATTCTACAGTCCTTAGTTTATTATTTCTACACTTAGAGCTAGAAGGTTGATTAATGCGGGGTGTGTAGCATATCTTGCTTTAGTCAGTTTAGTTGAGTCAAGCAAGTCTGTAGAGATGGTACCTATGTTTAGAGAATTTGCAGATGTGTTTCCAGAAGAATTGTCAGGATTAACTCCACACAGGGAGGTGGATTTCACAGTGGAATTGCAGCCAGGTAGTATGCCCATTTCAAAGGCACCTTACGGGATGGCACTAGCAGAGTTGAAAGAATTGAAGAAGCAGTTGCAGGAATTATTAGAGAAATGCTTTATTAGACCCAGTCATTCACCATGAGGAGCACCAGTGTTATTTGTCAGAAAGAAAGATGGTAGCTTGAGAATGTGTAAAGATTATTGGCAATTGAACAAGGTTACAATCAAGAATAAGTATCCACTTCCCAGAATTGATGATTTGTTTGATCAGCTACAGTCAGCCAGGGTATTTTCTAAGATTGATTTAAGGTCAAGGTATCATCAGTTGAGAATTAAGGAAGAGGACATTAACAAGACATCTTTTAGGACCATATATGAGTACTATGAGTTGTGGTTCATGTCATTTTGGTTGACTAATGCACCGACAACATTTATGAATATTGATGAATAGAATATTCCATCCTTACTTGGATTAGTTTATTATGGTATTCATTGATGATATATTAGTGTATTCAGCATCAGAGGAGGAGCATGCAGCACATCTGAGAATTACATTGCAGACTTTGCGGGATTACAAGTTGTATGCTAAGTTCAATAAATGTGAATTTTGGTTAAAGGAGATTCAATTTTTAGGGCATGTAATCTCAGGACAAGGTGTAGCAGTTGATCCAGCTAAGGTAGAAGCAGTGATGAAATGGGAAGAGTCGAAGACAGTATTAGAAATCAGAAGTTTCCTTGGTCTGGCAGGTTACTACAAGCGATTCATCAAAGATTTCTCAAAGATTGCAGCATCTATGACTAGATTGACCAGGAAAGGAGTGCCCTTTGTGTGGTCTTCAGATTGTCGACGAAGTTATATAGAATTGAAGAAAAGGCTTACTACAACACCCATATTGGAGATACCATCAGGCAGTGGAGGAATTGTGTGGTATACAGATGCACCAGGAGAGGACTGGGAGCAGTATTAATGCAGCATGGGAAGGTAGTGGCATATGCTCAAGGCAGCTGAAGAGGCATGAAGAGAATTACCCTACACATGATTTAGAGTTGGCAACAATGGTGTTTGCATTGAAGATGTGAAGGCATTATTTATATGGAGAAAGGTTTGAAATCTTTACAGATCATAAGAGCTTAAAGTATATCTTTTCACAGAAAGATTTGAACCTAAGGCAGCGCAGATGGATGGAATATCTAAAGGATTATGATTTCAATTTAGCATACCACCTGGGTAAAGCCAATGTTGTTGCAGATGTACTGAGCAGAAAGGCAGTTTTGAGTCAGGTGATGATCAGAGAATAGAAATTATATGAAGATGTAGCAGAGAATTCACTATTTGTGCCAAATAATCAGCGGCGAGCAAGTATTAGCAAACAGTGCAGTGGAGCCTTCTTTGTACTGATAGATAGTGGAAGCACAAAGAACAGATGAGAATCTAGTAGATATTGTGAGGATGGAAGAGGTTACACTTGATGATGGCAGTGTGGTCGGACTTAAAGGCCGATTATATGTCCCAGCAGAAGACGAGGTGTGGCAGAAGGTATTAGAAGAAGTTCACAGATCCAGGTACACTATTCACCCAGGCAGCACAAAGATTTATCAAGATTTGAAGAAACATTTCTGGTGGCCAAATATGAAGAAAGAAATTGTAGAATTTATATCAAGATGTCTGGTATGTCAACAAGTAAAAGCAAAACATCAGAGGCTAGGAGGATTATTATAACCATTGCCTATACCACAAATGAAATGGGATGACATAGCTATGGATTTTGTAGTTGGTTTGCCCAGAACAGCAGGAGGTCATAATAGAATTTGGGTTTTGTGGATAGATTGACTAAAGTATGTAGGTTATTGGCAGTGAGCATGTCATGGACCGTGGACAGATTAGCCAGATTATATGTGGACAGAATAGTACCATTGCATGGAATTCCAATTACAATTGTCTCAAATAGAGATCTCAGGTTTACTTCAGGCTTTTAGAGGAGTTTACAGAGAGTAATTGGTACTAAATTAAGGTACAGTTCGGCTTATCATCCGCAGACAAATGGACAAATAGAAATGACAATCCAAACCATAGAAGATATGTTGAGAGCTTGTTGTTTAGTATGTGGAGGTACTTGGGAGCACCACTTGGGTATGGTAGAGTTTGCTTATAATAACAGTTATCATGCAAGCATTGGAATGACACCTTATGAAGCTTTATATGGGAGACCATGTAGGACACCATTGAATTGACATGAAGTAGGTGAGAGGCAAGTCATGGGACCAGAATTGATTCAACAATGTTCAAAAATGGTCAAGTTCATTAAAGAAAAGCTTCAGACAGCTCAGAGTCGTCAAAAGAGTTATGCAGATACCAAACGCAGGCCATTGAAATTTGAAGTTGGTGATTATATGTTTCTGAAAGTTTCTCCTACAAAGGGGTGCTAAGATTCAGCAGGAAAGGTAAATAGATATGTTGGTCAATTCTAGATTCTAGAAAGAATTGGTGAAACAGCTTTCAGAATAGATCTCCCAGCAGACTTCACAGATGCACATGATGTGTTCCATGTTTCTATGCTCAGAAGGTATATTCGAGATCCCTCCTAAAAAGTCAGCTATCAATGATATTATCTGAAACCAGACATGTTAATGCCAGAATATCCTGTACAGATCACAGAATGCAGAACCCAAAATATGAGAAATAAAGAAATTGAACTAGTAAAAATCAGATGGGAAAACAAATAGGGTGGAGAGGACACATGGGAATTAGCAGAGGAAATGATGAAAGCATATCCATACTTGTTTGAGTAAGCTTTTAAATTCTTTTAGGTGATAGTATCATGCATGTTTAATTGAGAATTTTCCGTGTTGAGCTTTCTTCTTAAATTTCGAGGATGAAATTTCTTTTAGGTGATAGAATGTAACGTAATGACCTTTCAGACTGTGGTTTAATGGTTATGGTGGCCAGTGTATGGCCTATGGTTTGTGTCTGAGGTGTTTACGCAGGTTGTGGGGCTTCGTGGGCCGAGAGATTGAGCCCAGAGCACCTACAGGTTCTCTGTCTGTGAACGCGACAAAGCTGGGCGTCGCGTTCTGAACGTGACGGTCCAGGGCATCGTGTTCTTGCTACTGCCGTTTAGGGTCTTCGTCTACATGTCCGTCGCGTGGTGCGCACCGGGTATCCGGCTGACGTCACTGATGAGAAGGCAACGGCCTACACCGTTGCGTTCTTATTGCGACGGCAGGGTGTGTCGTGTTCTTAACTCCGAAGTGTTTTTAACCTAGGGCGGCCAAACAGAGCTCAACAAGCTCTACTTGGCCGGGAGGGAGGTTTTTGCAGGTGGTTTTGGACGATTCGAGGTTTTAGTGCTGATTTTGGCGCGCTCTCGCCGCGAGGACATGGTACGGAGCAGGGGAAACGTCGGATTATCGTCTCGCTGTGAATGATCGGTTAAGCATGTTTAGCTTGTTATATGTGTTGTAGATGATGGATAGCAAGCTAGCGTAGTTAGAGTGTGTATATCTTCTTTTTATGGAAGATTACATGGTTTGCATGGGGATTCCGGAGATGGAATCCCAATTTTAGGGTTCTGTCTGTGAAGGCGACGGACCTGGGTGTCACATTCAGAACGCGACAGCCCGACACATCGCGTTCTGCTTCAGAACACGCCGTATTGAGGCGTAGCGTTCTGAAGGCGACAGATGACCCCGCTGCGTTCAGGCTTCCGATGGCTATGGGTCTTTGCATGGTTATGTGATTATCAGGTTGGTTCTATCTATTGTTCTTAGCAATGGTAGACTGTGCATCAGAACTTGTTGAGATTGAGAACAGCGGTGTTCACGTGGTTTGTGTGTGCGCGGCGAGTAGTACGACGCCTACCGTGGTTACCTCTCCAGTCAGGTACCCCAGGTTTTGTGTGAGCCAGGCACTTAGTGCTCAGGGTTTGTTCCGGTACTTATGTACCGTCAAGGTCTGTGCCGTCTTCTTGGACACCCTCACTCTTGTGTAGAGTTGTACGTCCGGCTGAGGGAAAGACGACAGAGGGACAATGACTTGTATGAGTTTATGTTAGTCACTTGTAGCGTGCTCGTGGTTGGGGGTTACGACCACCAATGGACGTACTAGGCCCCAGCTAGTCCTGTTTTCCAGTGCCTCACTTTAGGGAGCTCGGGCCAGAGTCCCTAAAGGTGTCAGGCATAGGCCTGCGGTTGTGTGGTCTGCAGGTGTGGTGTTGGTTGGTCTCCATAGTTTCTTGGCTTGTTGTGGTGGAGCGGTAGCTGGACCTTTCGTCCGTGGCTGCAAGGCTGAGAGGTAGTCCTGTGTGTTTTGTCCAAGTTAGTTGCTGGTGTCACGAACCAGTCTTCGTGACCCGAGTGGGGTGTTTTTCTACTTCAGCTCGTACACTTAGACGAGGTTTGCCATTTATTTATTAAGGCTGATTTCTGTCATTAGCATACATGTTATTTACAACTTTCATATCATGCGTAGATAGTTCTATAAATTGCTTAGTGTAGCTTCCTACTTCTGTACTTTGTGGATTTGGTTTTGTAAGGCTTTTGGGGGAGTTTCCCTACTGAGCCAATGACTTGCGAGGCTCACCCCTACCCCTTTCAGGTGAGGGAGAGCAGGAAGATTCCCGTCCTTCATCTAGTTCAGAGCCGTATCGCAGCAGAGTTGGGTCTACACCACCAGCAGTGTAATCTTTACTTTTTGTTCACCTTAGGGTATGCCACAGGTTGCTGTACTCTGTACTTGACTCTAGTTGAAAACTGGCTATGTATATTTCATGTAAATATTTTTGAGATGTGGAATCTTATATATATTGAGCTGTTCCCTTATATTTCTACGGACATGTGAATGATATCCCTTGTGAGGCTACGACTCATTCGCGGAAGGCGGAGTCGGGTCAAGCTCATTATTAGGTTAACAAGTTTGAACGGCGGGGACCGCTACACATATTCCTTAGGATAGGGATAATTCTGGATAAATGCCTTGGCTGATCACAATTGTAACATCTATAGCCCGGTGGAACCAGGGGCTGCCTTGCTATACTCTGTTGTGACTCCTCAACCTCTGGCCTATAGCCTCGCCCCTGCTGGAAAGTCTGTTCGCGGCCACCCCGTCGTCCTCTGAATATTTTCTTCAACTTTGAACCCAATTTGCTGAACCCTGAAGAGGATGATCCTACCAGTGCCTTACCCTTGCTAATTCCTAGGGATTGCTGTGGTAACCAGAAGCTATCCGACTCCCTCAACTGATGAGTCCACACAAACCTTTCTAAAATGGCTGCTCGCTGCACCCCCTCCTCCAAAGTCTTGCACATAAGAGGAATTACTGCATTCTGCAATTCTGACTGCAGTCCTCAGTTGAAGTACTCTACCATCATTGCATTATTTGTAACTACATAAGGTGCATATCTACTTAATGCCATGAACCTTATCTGGTATTCCAAATTGACAAATTTTCCTGTTGCAATGTTCTAAATTGTTCCCTCTTGGCCTACTGAATTTGTACTGGAAAGAATGTATCATTAAATACCTCTAGAACTCTGGCCAAGTGATGGTGTTCTTCGTCCTGCCTGCAAAGGTTGTTTGCATTTTCAGCCTTCACCACTCTTGTGCAAAACCTCGTGCTGGTAAGTAGCCAAAATCACCATGTCCATTGGTGGACATCTCATAGTGACAAAAACTCGCTCTATCTCATGCACCTAGTGCTTCGCTGTATCTGGGTTGGGGCCTTCTGTATAAGTAGGTGGCTGCAACCTCAGGAATCTCTCCACTTGCATAGTAGGCTCCTCCACTGAACGCACCGGTACTACTGGTGGCACGGGTAGCTGGTGGTGGCGGGGGTGGTGCTACTAGTAGTGGCTCTGCCTCCTCAACAACCTGAGGCCCTACTGCTGTTGGCTGACTAGGACCCTGCTGATCTAGCCTCGTTCGTATTTTTGTTATACTCTCCCATAACCTTTCAATCAGCTGATGCATTGACTCTTCCGGCTCATCTCCCCCACCTCCCCAATCTCTCCTATTAGCCATCTCAAATCCTGCACAAACATCATTCCAAACCACACAATATATTAGGAAATCAATACAAAACCAGGGTCAACTACCAGAAGTGGACTAAAGTAGAGATCAAGCTATGTAATCTCCTAGTTCCTTCATATTTACACGAACCTTACTCTGATACCAACTGTGACGGACCATGTCCTTCAAACCCGTTGACCCAATAACGAGCTTGACCTGACTCCGCCTCCCGCGAACAAGCCGAAGCCTTGCAAGGGATATCAACACACATGTCCGTGGAAATTGTAATAGCCTATTCTAGTTTTGAACACTTAGTTGCCCCTTGGCACTCATTCAGTTATTTTAACCTTTTTTTCAATATTAACCATTTTTCTATAATTGTAAATTTAAAATATGAGAATAAGGGAAGTATTGTTACCAAGTACTTTGTTATTTACCCTATATGGGCCTTAGTTTGAGTTTCCCCGTTGGGAACGTGTGTCTCTGGTCGAAGTGGAACTTCGTATATGACGAAGTGAAGCTCGACTGTTTCTATTCATGTCATTGTCAGTCAATGTGAAGCATCGTATATGACGAAGTGGAACTTCGAAATCGATGTTTTAGCTTAGGTAATCGATGTTTTAGTAGGCAATTGATGTTTAACCTAAGTAATCGATGTTTTAGTAGGTAATCGAAATTTAACCTAAGTAATCGATGTTTTAGTAGGTAATCGATGTCTAGCCTAGGTAATCAATGTTTTAGTAGGTAATCGATGTTCTAGCCTAGGTAATCGATGTTTTAGCCTAGGTAATCGATGTTTTAACCTAAGTAATCGATGTTTTAGTAGGTAATCAATGTTTTAGTAGGTAATCGATGTTCTAGCCTAGGTAATCGATGTTTTAGCCTAGGTAATCGATGTTTTAACCTAAGTAATCGATGTTTTAGTAGGTAATCAATGTTTTAGCCTAGGTAATCGATGTTTTAGTAGGGAATCAATGTTTTAATCAACAATCGATGTAGCAACCCGATATTTTAAATAAATAAATCAATAAAAAAATAAAGAAAAATGATTTAATTAAAACCCATTAAATAAAAAGAAGTAATGGGCTTTGCTAAATAGTTCATATAAAAGTTATTGGGCTAAAATAGGAATTTTAAAATATGGAATAAGAGAAAAATACACTAAATTCGTAACCTTATTATTTCCTAAATATGGAAGAAGGCTTGCTCAAAGATCTACAAGTCGTTCTTCGTGTTCTAAGCCCTAGAAGCCAAATCGACCCAAAG
>JACBKR010003930.1:0-26829 GCA_014218235.1 Colocasia esculenta
ATACTTACAAGTTTTGCTTGATTTCCTGATTTATTTCATGTGCCTAAACTTCATGAAAACTGGTTAGATCATGCTTTATTGAGTTTTGTTAATCACCAAACTAGATATATAATCATGAAATTATATGGGGATGAACTGATCATCACTTTGGACTCAATTGAGACATATGCCTGTGCAAGTGGGGCTAATCCAGTCCCGGGAGGAGCACCGAATTCGTTTAATGTCCGTGTGGAATTATAATGGATCTCTTGGATGTTAGCATTGCATCATACTTGCTTGATTGGTCATCATCTTTTTTTATATATGAGTTGAACATGTACTTGAGCCAGAATGTGATTTGTGACAATTATCAAGAATTCTTATCTGTGCAAGTTGATTCAGTACTCTTGTTCTATAACTGATATCTAGTTGACATGATTACACAACCACTTTGGATATTTGACATCATTATCAATTAAGCTCCTGCTTATCACTTTAGTTATCATACTCCTTTTATTAGAATGGGTGAATCCTATTGGGCTCATTAGCTCATTAAATCTTACCTTTCAGGGATCATGATGAGCCTAGCTCTTAAGGGGGTGCGCTGAGCGGGTCAACAAGTCGACGAAGTTCCTTAGATTACCCTTCTAGTGTTATAGTTAGAAGAATGAAAGTGTTATTTTGTTTTCTTTTTCTTACTCCTCTTGTGGATTGTTACAAGGAGTACTATGTAAGTTTAGCTTTCGCAATAATGACGACAGCTGAATAAAAATATAAGTTCTATTTCTTAAGCCTATTTTTCTATCATTTCAGATAAATGGACATTTATTAAGACGTGACATATAATTTGGTAACAGAGCCTTAGGTTCCGTAAACCTAGGGAATGACCAGTGAGTTGGGGTAGAAACCTAGGATTAGTTATGAAAGTAATAGTGATTTTATGTATGTGTATATACTAATTTGTTGTTTGCTACAGAATGATAGAATGCTCTGGAATGGCTAGTGTCTGCAATAGAATTACTCCGATAGGATGTGGAGTTATATGCTCAAGCTCAAAGGAAGCACATGTGCAAATAAAGGAAGAAGTGTTGAAGATGACTGCTGGCACATTTCTGGCGGGAAATCCCCGTGCTTCCTTGGAGACAATGACCCAAATAATGTGCAATCTGGATAGTATGAAGTTAGGACAAGAAATGTTGCTCCATCAGGTTGAAGGGTACTGGGAGGTACTATCTGAAGCAGCAAGAGAGTTGTACCATTGGCCTAGGGGTGAGCAACAACCGTCTGTGGAATCTGCCGTACAAACTTGAAGCAAGTTAGGGAATTAGAAACTTACTTTTTGTTAACCTCTCCTTTTGCTAGTAGTGGCTTGTATATATAACTCTCTATGTATATGTGTAATGAGAGGTTAAAGGTGGTGATAATGTTGTAAATATTTTCGGCTTACTAAGGATGATGTAAATATTTCCAGCTTATTAGGATAAGAATGGTGGTGACGTACATATTTTTGGCTTGTTAATGAAAAGTATGTATATTCTGTGATAGCAGAAAATTTGTATGAGATGAATGTGTGTATTGGTTTGGATGATGATATTAATGTATGAATCGTTGGATGTCTCAGATATTTCCTTAAAATAGTTATGGAAGGGGGCGATGCAAATTGGAAGAAAATGGAAAGCTCAATGCATGATCTGACCTGAGTGATGAGGATAGTGGCTAAGAACAACACTCATAATGGAACAAATCTGTTTAAGGATTTCCGAAGTCTAGATCCTCCAAGGTTTGTAGGTACCACAGATCCGGATGAGGCAAAAAATTGGTCAAAAGACATTGAAAGAATTTTTAAGGTGATCCGATGTGCAGAAGAGAATAAGTACGTCTAGCAACATTGCAGTTGGACCGTGATGCCCGAGCGTGGTGGGAAACTGTAGAATCTACTATAGAGGATCCAAATCAGGTAGGTTGGGAAGAATTTGTGGAGTTGTTCAATGATCAGTATTTTTCTGAGGTGGTTCAAGAAAGGAAGGATAATGAGTTTGCTAATCTAAAGCAACTCAGAATGTCAGTGTCGGAATATGAAGCGCAGTTTGCTCGACTATCTAAGTATGCTCCTCATCTAGTAGCTACAGAAAAATTGAAAGCAAAAAGATTTATGAACGGTCTGTGACCAAACCTCATTACTCAGTTAACGCCTCATTTAATTAACACATATTCTGAAATGGTTAAAAGAGCCTTGGCTTTAGAAGCTACCAATGAAACATTGGAAAAGATTAGAGGAAAGTCCGGAGAAAGTTCTTCTGACCGTAAAAGGATGTTTGAGATAGGTAATGCCTCTAAAGTACAACAGTCCACCAAGAAGGTAGAAAAGCTCCAGGTGGGAATAAGGACGTTTGTTGACATTGTCATATCAGTGGACACAAGACTGAGAATTGTTGGCGTAGGTGGGGTGCTGCCTCCGATGTGGAAGTAATCAACATCGGATTCCTGAATGTCCCATGATGAATAATGCACTAGCAACTCAGAACCTCCGAGCCAAACCAGGACATCTACAAGCTACTCAAGAAGTGGAACCTGAATCTCCGCAAGAGGGCGGACTTATTTAGGTACACTTTTAGTAAACTCTAAACCTGCGTATGTTTTTTTGATTCAGGAGCTACACATTCTTTTATCAGTCAGGAATTTGCTAGATCTGTGGGAATACAATCAGTTCCATTACCTGTACAACTTGAAGTAGCTACACCTCTAAGTGAGGGTAAGGAACTTAATGAATAAAATATAAAGGATTATGATGTAATCCTAGGGGTACATTGGCTATCTAAACACCATGCAAATTTGGATTATCAATTAAGGCAAGTAATGTTTTTGGGTGAGGAGGTTTACTCTATGACTTTTGATAAACTTCATATAAGAAGTATACCCATAATCTCGGTAGTTAAAGCATGCAAGTTGGTACGAAAAGGATGTCAAGGATATTTGGCTTCTGTGACATTAATAAATCAGAATACTACAGGATTGAAGGATATTCCGGTAGTAAGAGATTTTTCCAATGTATTTCCTAAAGAATTACCTAGATTACCACCTAGTAGAGAAGTAAATTTTTCCATTGAATTGGTTCCAGGAGCCACACCAATTTCAAGAACGCCTTATCGAATGTCAATGGAAGAGTTGAAAGAATTAAAAAGGCAATTGATGGAACTAATGGAGAAAAGATTCATTAGACCCAGTACATCTCCTTGGGGTGCTCCAGTACTATTTGTTAAGAAGAAGGATGGGACTATGCGATTATGCATAGATTATAGACAATTGAACCAGTTAACAATTAAAAATAAGTACCCTCTTCCTAGCATTGATGATCTATTTGATCAATTATCTGGAGCCCAGTATTTCTCAAAGATTGATCTTAGATCCGGGTATCATCAACTGAGAATTCAGGAAGGAGATATTCACAAGACAGCTTTTCGAAGTAGATATGAACATTACGAATTTGTAGTGATGTCATTTGGATTAACCAATGCACTAGCTGCTTTCATGCGATTGATGAATGATGTATTCAGGTCATATTTGGATCAGTTTGTGGTTGTATTCATTGATGACATATTGATTTATTCTAAGAGTATGGAAGAACATGAAGCACATTTACAGGTTACTTTACAATTGCTACGAGATCATAAGTTATATGCAAAGTTTAGTAAATGTGAATTCTGGTTGGAACAAGTAATGTTCTTAGGACATGTCATTTCTAGAGAGGGATTATCAGTGGACTCCTCTAAAGTTGAAACTATTCAGAGGTGGGAAAACCTAAGAACATTACTGAAATTAGAAGCTTTCTGGGTATGGCTAGTTATTACCGGCGGTTTGTCAAAGATTTCTCCAGAATTGCTTCAGCTCTTAAACAACTAACTTGGAAGGGAACTACATTTGAATGGAATGAGAGTTGTGAATGTGCATTTCAAAGGTTGAAGAAATGTTTTCATCCGCACCAGTGTTAGCCTTGCCAGTAGAAGGAAAAATATTTCAGGTTTACACTGATGTATCAAATATCAGACTAGGATGTATTTGTCACCGTCCTAGTAAAAATCCATTTACTGAATATGAGATATAAAACACGAGAAATAACATAAAGGTTTGTTCATAAAAACTAGATTTGCGGAAATTATTACATAATACTCCTCATTTAGTCTAATGAGGAGCAAGCAAAAGTAGACTGTAACTTATTACATTCTCATTTCTATCTACAAAGAAAACAAAAGATGACTGCACGTCTTGGCATAATGTGGTCATCTCAGCACTCAAATCCCCCCTTAAGCAACATCTCCATCTTGTTCACCTGAAAATATTAAATTGAATGAGCTAACTAGCCCAGTAGAACTCAATTCCATTAAATGAAAGGAATTCAGATGTAAATTCTCAAGGTAAGAACAGGTATAGATTGCTAGCATTGAGTGTTCAAACAATGATCAAATGAATCAATTTGATAACATGTATTGAACAAGATAGTTTAGAAACAATATCAATAACTCAGGATGATACTTGAATTCAGAATCAGACACATTTCACACACACAAGCATGATGTGATGATTAATCAAACAGAATAATGATGTATGCCAACATCCACAAATTCTCATCACCCCCTCGCGGCCATGGTGAATTCAGGCGCTCCCCCTAGGACTGAACCAGCCCTTATTTGCCAGGCATATTTCTCAGACGAGTCCAAAGACTCACTTCTTGTCATCATATAACACATACATTCTTGTAGTAGATCAAGACACACAAGGATTCACTCATGGTTCACACACAAGAATTATGGAACTCTGTTCTTTCATTGATTACAAGAATTTGATCTCATGAGGTCAATTATGTTCAGAACTTTGAAGAGATGACTCATGTTAAAAAGAAATGAAATTTGATGAGTTTAGTAGGGTTTAGGTGGTAGAAACATCTAAGAATGAGTAAGCATTTGGTGAGAATAATTGGGTGTAGTTCGGGTCAAGAAATGGTTCAAGGTAGGTGGTGGAATCTGGAACTGACAGTGGTTGTTGACAACCAGGGGGGTGGTTGTTGAGAACCAAGGCTTTCCCAAAAGCTGATTCTCAGCCTCACAGTGGTTGTCGACAACCAAAGGGGGGGTTGTCGACAACCATGGCTTTCCCTCAGCCTGGCAGTGGTTGTCGATAACCAAAGGGTTGGTTGTCGACAACCCCTGTCAGATTACATTTTCTGGCTTGGACAGATGGCCCTGTCGATAGCTAGAAGCAGAGCTGTCGTCAGGTGCTATGTAGGCTTCCAAACATGGATTAAAACCATCTATAAATTGTACTACCAAGCTCTTCCATAATTCCTAACATGATCAAAACTCTAGCCAAGCATGATCTTAGCTTTAAGAATCAAGCTAACATGACAAAAAATGAAAGAAAGATCATGGGTATGATTCACATGGATGATCAACAAGAAGACAAACTCAAGGGAAATTTCCGGAAGAGTAATACTCCTAAATTTCTTTCTTTCTTTCATCCATTACTTATCAAGCACCTATCAAAGCACTTATCAAAGCACACCACTCACTTGAGACTTTCTCATTGAATCATTTCCGATCGTAGAAAGAACCGTCATAGTTCAGTCTACTCTGCATAGTGAAGTCAACATGATTCCAGATTCAAACAAACTGAAACAGAGGAAGTAGTATGTAGCTACCCATGACTTAAAGACTAACTAAAATATGATAGAAGATTCACTTTCTATGAAGAACACATTCCCTAAGCTGGAAAAATAGTTGGAACTTGATGACGAATCACTTCAAACCATTAGCCGAAGTAGAAGGAAGGAAATGATTAGGAATTGAATTCTACCTTTCTGAGTAGAGTAAGTTCCTCCTTGATGTGAAGCTCCAAAGAAATAAGAAGAAGGAATGGAAGCTTGCACAGTTGACTACTTTGACAAATGCAACTTGAGAGATGCAACCTTAGTAAATGAAGTTGTGACAACGCACAACAACCAGCTCCAATGCAAGCTCTCCACGCAAGGATGCAGAGATCACTCCAGCAAGGCCACTCCAACAGCCAGAAATAAGAAAATGGATGCAGGAGCTATGGTGCGCAGGGGTGAACAGGTGAGAAAGTTAGCTACGATGGCCATGGGGTATATTTATAACTCCAAAGATCTCCATGCACAAACAAACAGGTCGACGGCTAATGTGTCATGGTAAAAACCATTTGGGTTTTACCTCGACACGTTGCCCATGCAAGCTATCCCGTGATTACACACAGGTAACTAACGTGTTACCTTCTCTAATAGGTGTGCTGGCCTCCCTTAAACCTTACACGTAGGCGCCCAGCTAAATCCAAAAAAATCCCAACCGTAAATACACCATAATTCGGATGGTCTTATAAACTTGATGTTAACATGTCCATATGGTATCCATTTGTCATGAAATTTCAACCATAGCCCAATATGATGGTTTTCCAAATTATGGTGATTTTTTTAATTTTTAGAATTTATATTACAGTAAGTGAAAAATCACCCGGAAAATGGTTGCGCCGACTTATCCTCGAAACCCGCATGCCAAAAAATTCGGATATTTATATTTCTAAGATCTCCACATTTTTCTGGAAATTATGGTGTTCTCGGATTTTTATTTCGTTGTCGTTTTCCAGTGTCGCCCTGTGGAAGCGCGCACCTCTGTGTATGACACTGGGGTAACATACGTTACTACTAATTAAACCCAAAATCTAATTATCTCAATTTAATAACAATACTAATGTATAATAACCACATTATTCATATTTTCTTAACACTTTAAATTTTTGGGGCGTTACAACTCTCCCCACTAAAAGAAATTGGTCCTCCAAATTTAATAACACAAGGAGATGGTTACTAACCTGTAAACAAGTCTGGATACTTGATTCTGATGGTATCTTCTAGTTCCCATGTTGCCTCTTCTTGTCCACATTTACTCTATTGAATCTTCAACAAAGGACCTTCTTTGTTTCGTAGTTGCTTGATTTTTCGATCAAGAATCTGTACAGGTCTTTCCTCGTATGCTAAATTTTCTTGTATCTCCAGATCTGATATCCAATGATGTGTTCCAGGTCATAAACATATTTCTCAACATTGACACGTGAAAATATCATGTACATTAGATAACTGCGGTGGAAGTGCTAGTTGATACGTCATTTCTCCAATCCCTTTTAATATCTCAAATGGTCCAAGGTACCTTGGACTCAATTTCCCTTGATTCCAATCTTCTAATTCCGCATCGAGAGATACTTTAAGGAATACATGTTCTCCTTGTTGAAATTCCAATACCTTCTTCGACGATCAGCATAGCTTTTCTGTCGATCTTGGCAGCTTTCATCTGTCTGCACTAATAATTGATAATTTCTGGTTTCTTGAATCATTTCAAGTCCAAGAATATGGGATTCTTTTAGTTCCACCAACACAGTGGTGATCTAAACTGGCGACCGTATAAGCTTCAAATGGTGCCATTTGAATAGTAGACTGGTAACTATTATTATAGGCAAATTCCATATTTGCTAATGAGTGTTCCAGTCATTTCCAAACTCCAATATACAAGCACGACACATATCTTCGATAACTTAGTTTACCCGTTCTGTTTGTCCGTCAGTCTGTGGATGAAATGTTGTGCTAAATTTTATTTAGTCCCCAATGCATCTTGTAGTTCTCTCCAAAAATGTGAGGTAAATCTTGCATCCCTATCTGACACTATATCTTTCGGAATTCCATGTAATCGGATAATTTCTTTCATATACAATGCTGCTAAGACACCACAGACCATCTTGTCTTGATTGGTAAGAAATGAGCTGACTTAGTAAGTCGATCAATGATTACCCATATGGCATCAAATCCACTTTGTGTGCTAGGTAATCCCACAATAAAATCCATACCAATACTATCACATTTCCACTCTGGCACTTCGAGTGGTTTTAACTTTCCGGCTGGTTTCTGATGCTCGGCTTTAACTTTCTGACAAGTCAAGCATTTCGCAATAAAATTCACAATATCCTTTTTCATATTGCACCACCAGAAATGTTCTTTAAATCATGATATATCTTAACAGCTCTAAGATGAATGGTGTAACATGACCGGTGAGCTTCTTCTAAAATTTGTTTTTGGTCTCAGGATTATCCGGCACACACAACCTGTCTCGGAATCGAAGATTCCATGAATATCCTCATTAAAATCAGGTTTAAAAGTTAACTTTTCTCAGATCTCTGCCAATATAGGATCATTATCCTGTGTTCTCCAATTTGTTTTATCAAATCGATTGAACTATCAAGTTATCAATTACAACTTTTCCTTCTTGTGACTCAACCTTCAAGCTTAATGTGTAGAACTCCTCTAACATTTCCATTCCTTTACTTGTAATTGAAACACCTAGCTATAGGATTTCTGCTAAGTGCATCTGCCACAGTATTTCCTAACACCTTAGCTATAGGATTTCTGCTAAGTGCATCTGCCACAGTATTTCCTTTCCCTGGATGGTATTCAATTTTGAAATCATAATCTTTAATATACTCCATCCATCTTCTTTGTCTCATATTCAATTCTTTCTGTGAAAACAAATACTTAAGACTCTTATGATCAGAGTACACTATAAATTGATTGTCATATAGATAGTGCCTCCATAGCTGAGTGCAAAAACTACTGCGGCTAATTCCAAATCATGTACTGGATAATTTTTCTCATGGGTCTTCAATTGTCTTGACGCATAGGCAAGACTCTTCTATCTTGCACAATACATATCCTAGTCCAATACTTGAAGTGTCGGTATAACCTCAAATAATTTACCCTCTACCGGCAAAGCTAGAATTGGTGCCGATGATAGACTTCCTTAAAACTGAAATGCTTGCTCGCAACTCTCACTCCATATAAATGCAATTCCTTTTCTAGTCAATTGTGTGAGAGGCGAGGCAATTCTAGAGAAATTCTGGACAAATCGCCGGTAATAACTAGCCATACCCAGAAAACTTCTAACCTCAGTGAGGTTCTTTGGTTGCTCCCATTTTGTATGGTCTCAATCTTTGAAGAGTCCACAGACAATCTTTTTTTGAATGATGTGTCCCAAAAACATCACTTGCTTCATCCAAAATTCACATTTACTAAACTTTGCATATAGTTTGTGATCTCATAATAGTTGCAAAGTAATTCGTAAATGTGTCTTGGTTCTTCTATGCTTTTAGAAAAATCAGTATGTCATCAATAAACACAACCACAAATTGATCCAAATAAGATCTGAACACGTCATTCATGAGACGCATAAATGCAGCAGGTGCATTAGTTAATCTAAATGGCATCACTACAAATTCGTAGTGTCCATATCTTGTTCGGAAGCTGTTTGTGAATATCCTGCTCTGAATTCTGAGTTGATGATATCCAGATCTTAAATCAATCTTGGAGAAACACTAGCCCCAGATAATTGATCAAATAAATCGTCAATTCTCGGAAGTGGGTATTATTCTTTATAGTCAACTGTTTAGCTGTCGATAATCTATGCATAATCGCATCGATCCATCCTTCTTTTTAACAAATAACACCGAGAAGCACCCCAGGGTGAAGTACTTGGTCTAATAAACCATTTTTCTATCAATTCCAATAATTGTCTTTTTAATTCCTTCAACTCTTCCATTGACATTTGTATGGTGTTCTTGACATTGGGTTAGCTCCTGGTACCAATTCAATCGAGAAATTCACCTCTCTATTAGGTGGTATGCCAGGTAACTCTTTAGGGAAAACATCAAGAAATCCTTTACCATCGGAATATCTCCCAATCCCGTGATATCTTGGTTTATATTGTTACAGAAGTCAAGTACCCTTGACAACCTTTTTGTACTAGCTTACAAGCCTTAACTGCAGAAATTAACGGTATTCTTCTGGTATGAGGTTTATCAAAAGTTATAGAATAAATTCCATTTCCTGGAAAAGTGACCTGCCTTAATTGGCAATCTAAATTGGCATGATATTTAGATAACCAATCCACTCCAAGAATCACATCATAATCCCACATTTCCAAACATATCAAATCACCAGATAAGTTGTGTCCTTCAAGTAGAATTACTATCAGGGTAATACTCCTAAGCTTTTACCTTCACTCAAAGGAGTTGCTACTTCCAATTGTGTAGGCAATGGGACAGGTTGTATTTCCAATGATTTAGCAAAATCATAGCTAATGAAGGAGTGTGTAGCTCCTGAATCAAACAATACATGTGCAGGTTTTGAGTTTACTATTAGTGTACCTTCAATCAGTCCACCTTCCTGTGGGGATTCAAGCTCTACCTCTGAATAGCTTGTAATCTCCCTTTCTTTGGTTTCTTGCTTGGGGATTCGGTTTGGTTTGGATGGCGCATTCTGATCATCGAACTGAACCTGAATTCGATGATGCCGAGTACTTCCACACTGTAGCAACCAGAAAATTTAATACTTAAAAAAAAAAATTCAAATAATAATTTCTTTAAATTGAAAAATAGAAACATACGTATCATTATTGTATGTGCAAGAATACACCGGAAAATTCCGTAAAAATTATAAATCAACCCCAAAATATCCCTAAGTGTTCCACGAAGAAATTCGTGCAACAAAAAATCTGATTGGCTAAGTGTACGTCACAATGTGACTAATTATCCAAATAGGAAACTAAGTCGGAAAACCGTTTAACACGGAAAATAACGCGGCTCATAAATTAAACGATCATGTTGGAGAGACTTCCAACATCATGAAATGATTACCCATTATCAGAATTGGACCAATGGACCTCTCATAGTCCATGAATAAATCAGGTAAGAAAATATAATAAAATCCGTAACTCTATTATTCCTAATAAAAGGAAAATCCCAAAAGATAAATTCTAATAAATAATGGGCTTTGATAAATGGACTATATAAAATTTATGGGCCATAATATGGATTTTAAAAAGAAGAATGATAGGAAAAATACCCTAAAATTCGTAAACTAATTACTCCCTAACTATAGAAAAGGGGTATTTAATGCAATAGGAAATAGGAAGTTTGAGTTAGGATTGGAATTCTAAACCTACTCCATATAGTAGCACGAATTTAGATACTATCCTAACCCATTAGAGATTTGGAAAGCAAGAGAGGAAAGGTGGAGTAGGAAATCTCGTAATTAAGAGGAATTTGAGTAGTAGTAGGAATATGAAACTATTTTATATAAATACACCTCTTAAACCTCATGGCCGGCCCTAGCTCGTGCAAAGGGGTTCTTGGACGTAGAGAAGAGGCCAAGGAGGGGGAGAAATCGAGGAGAGGAAGATCCATCAAGCTTTTTCCTTCGTTCTTGGAGTTCTAAGCCCTAGAAGATAAATCGAGTCAAAGGTAGGCATTCTCATGAGCATAAACCATGAAACGTTTTCTATAGGATGTCTATCTATCAGGAGCAAAATCCCTTGGTTTCATAATTTTCCAATGAGCATATCTTTTATTCTGATTTTCATGTTCTGCAACTTACATGACCCCGAACCTCTTCTTAACTCTTGATCTCCTTGTATACTCACCCCATGCTACGAGATTTTTACTGTAGGAACTGATGCATGTTAGGTATCGTTTGCCCCTAAAAGCCCTAAATTTGATTATCATCTTACGAATTTAATCGTTCATCTCAACTATGTACTGTCTCATGTTCATCATGATACCCGTGGTTGTGAACATGTCTAAACCCTGATTGGTTTCCAATTCCTATTTATTGTAAGTACCCATGTATGTCTAGGGTCGTTTTGCAACTGGTTTTATGATTTTTCGTTGACTATACAATAGTTTAGATTTTCTGAACTACCCATGTCAAAAAGACAAGTTTCTAGACCACAATCCAAGGACAGATCAGAACCCTGTCAAGCTCTGGGCAGACCCTTGAACGCGACGGCCCGATAGGCGCGTTCACCAGGGCCATCGCGACAGAGCGCTCTGTCGCTATCTGATCGCGACGGCGCCTGGAGTCACGATCTGCTGACCAGGCCGTCGCGACCCTCATGCAACTGTCGCGACCTGACTGCCCGAACCGACATGCCTGTCGCGACCTGTACAAGCCACTGTCGCGATCTGCCCTGACCATGTCGCTACCCTTACTGGCCTACGTCGCGTTCACAGGATTTTGCATGAAAACCCATAAAATTTGTTACGCCTTTTTAACAGTCATACACGCAATAAAAACACCATTTTAAAATGGAGCTATATTCAATGTTTTAAAGGACATATTCACGACTTCTTTTCTATCTATGATTTCTCTCTCACATGCACACACATGAACCATCCATATAGGGCTGAAATATGGCATACATACCTCATAATGTATCTGGTAATTATTGCAATAAAGTATATTAATTGCCTATTTTAAAAGACTTGTATTCGTTTCCTGCGTTGTTTATATACCGATATCGATGCTCCACTGTTCTATAATTCCTCTAGAACGTCGCGAGTACCTATTTTTATATACACCACTTACTTGGCTTGTGGTGAACTCCCGTCGGATATTCCTTTCGCGGACTAGTGAACCCTTGCACAAGGCCTCCGTAAGTCTCCTCTGATCATGGATTCCCACATGGTCGACGAGCGGTTGTACCCTAACACCCATACACCTTTAGGGATCGATATGATCCAAACGGCTATTAGAAGTTCACTCATACCTTGAATCACGTCGAACCTCTAGACTTGTGCATAACATGGCCAGCGGGAAGATCGTGAGTTCCACCTGACAGCCAACACCATGTGCGCGTGTTGTGCAACTGTTACTATCGCCTGTTACTCGAGAAGTTACGTGCATTGTCCCTTAGCTCTCATCTATACTCGACTCGCTCATCTATTCACGTTCACTCTACTATCTCGTCTATTCATCTAGTACTCTCATCTATTTCTTAGTACTCTATTTGGCCATTAAATTGATTGTCTACGATAAAAACATGACTATGCTAGGCAACATGATAAGGGCCCGATCTGGTCCTTGGAAGGAGCACCTGAAAGGCTATAACTCACAGGGGTCTAATGATCTGGGTGATGGCATACACCTAACGCATGAACACGCAAGATTCGATCTATGGCAATCAATTAATCAAACAGTCAATTATTGGTTTACTGAATCTCGTGGTTGAAAGAATATCGACCAACACTTGCTATCGTGACTTGTGCATGTTGTGCAACTTTACTTGTTATCTTGTTATACGGCCAATCCGATATCAAAACTTGTCGTGCTATACTCTCGTGCATTGTGCTATTGTTCCTCGTTATCGTGTACCAGTACTTGCTATCCGTTCTTGTTATTCTCTCTAGTTATCCTACTTTATAAGACATTAATTATTTAAAGCCTGCTTGATCCTGAGATTTAAGTCTACTGGGCGTTATCGCTCACCCTTCGTTATTTGTTATTGTGTTCATGTAGTCAGACAAAATGACGTCACACACACCAATGGGACGGGACTAGTGTGATGAGCAACCTGGAGTCAGTTGATGAAGTTGCCTTAGTACAATGGAGTCTAATAGTTATTGCTTTAGATTTATTTAAATGTAATGATGTCATTGCCCTAGGTATTGACTCCGAATTAGTGGTTGTAATAGTTTTAGTGATTTTATAATGAAATGATGAATTTATTTCAATTATTGTTCGTTAGATGCTCTGATGTTTGCGTCTGTATGCGCAATTCACGTTACCATACTCGTTGTTCGTGTCTTCCTCCGATTTATTCCGCTGCTAAATTGGAGGGGCGTGACACACTTGAGACATGCTCCCAACCTACGCCAACAGTTTTCTGCCTTGTGTCCACTAATGTGACAGTGTTTGCACACATCCTTGCTTCCACTCGGAGCCTTCCCTGTCTTCTTTCTAGATTGCTGAATTTTTGGGACATTCCCGGCTCAAACTTTCTTTCCGATCCGAAATCCTTCTCCCACCTTCCTTTAATTTTATCCACCCTATCATTTGCAGCTTCCAAAGCCAAAGCTCTTTTGACATATCGAATACGTAATAATCAGATGTGTGGAGTTACTGCATAATATAGATAGGCGTAGTCCATTCATGAACCTCTTGGCTTTTAAATTATCCGTGGCTATGAGATGTGGAGCATACTTGGACAATCGAGCAAATTGGGCCTCATATTCGGACAATGACATTCTTAGTTGTTTCAGATTAGCAAACTCATTTGCTTTCTTTTCCGGACTACCTCAGAGAAATATTGGTATTGAATAACTCTACAAATTCATCCCAACTAATTTGAGTAGATCCTCCAATGTGGATGTTACTGTGTCCCACCACGCTCTGGCATCCCGTTCCAACTGAAAAGTCACCAATCGGATCTTTTCTCCTCAGTGCATTTAATCACTCCAAATATCCTTTCAATATCTCTAACCAATTTCCGCCTCATCTATGTAGGCCCTCAAAATTTTGTCCTTTATTTTTGTGTGTGGATTCATGCTTGTGTATAGTATCATGTATAAACATGAAGATATTATGTACATATTATCTTGGTGTACCTATGGATGTATGTATGTTAGTTCATAAATGTTGTTCATGTCATTGTAGATAGTAGTACATTATACTTCATAAATTGCATGTATATACATAGAGTAAATATGGTTTTCTGCATAATTTCATGACCTGGCCGAAGGGCAATTGACGGCAACATGAATGGACGTTCATGAGAAGTTGACGTCCATATTGATGGACGCCAACAACTTGTAGACGGCCATGTATGTGGACGTCTATTTCTCTAAAATTCTGTGCGCAGCAGATCCAGAAATCCCGCGACTGCCTTGCTCTCTGATTGGGGAGCTGTCTCCAACAGCTCTCCCATCCCATCTACGCAAACCCCCAAGGCCCAGCTTATAAAAATAGCCTCTTGAGACTTGAGGAGATCTCTTTGTCTCTTTGGCAAAGAAACCCTAGAGCTATAAGAAAACCAAAGTTTGTGGCCTTTGATCCGACGACTGGAGGCGTCTTCCGTGATCTACCCCGACTGGAGGACTCTTCAACATCGAGGAAAACTTCCCCGACTCCGGGTGCAGAGAGACTCATCACAGAGCCCAGAGCTGGGAGATTTTGGAGGCTTCTTGGCACTGGCCGAGGAGAGCTTCTCTGACCTTTTATTCCCCTTTTTATTTTCCTGAGGCAAGTAAACCATCCCCATTACTCATACATATGTCAAGTAGGTCTTAGGCATTTTTCTGGAATTTTATTCGAGTCCTAGAACCCCATTTCACCAAGTCTTTGAGTTCAGTCTGTGTTTTGCACAGACAGGAACTGACGGCAGGATCTCCTTCCGTTAATATCCTAAGTTGGCAGCAGCCGATACTGTCGTTAACCTGTTTGAACGGCCAGACCTTTGATGTTTAGTTCTTCAGAAAAGAACAGTGAATTGTTCTTCTTATATGATTTTTTTCGGATTTTCACGCATGAGGATATACTGTAATTTTTATAAGCTATGTAATATAGATAGTAGATCATGTTGTGAAATTTTTGTGAATTTTCGTTAATGGTATTAATTATTGAAATTGTCTGAAATGCATGTTAAACAGGTTTGAACATGGTAAATAACTATTTACATATTCCGTGTGGAATTTAAGTGCCATAAAATTTTTAGATGATGTGGATAAGTGTCAGTTCATGTCATGAAAATTTGGGAATTTTACAATGTCTATGTAATTAGTTATAATTTATGGATTGAGAAATAGGGATCATAAATGGGTTGTTTTTAATTTTCAGTAAATCATATGATGCTTGTTAAATTCCGGGAAAAATTCTGTAATGTTATGACTATTAGACACAGGGTTTTAAACTATTAATTATGACCATAACATTGCGAATCCATGATGAACTGATTCATGAGTAAACATGCAAATGATTATTCCATTTTCTGTAAATTTTGTATAACTCAGAAAAATATGAAAATTTGTATGTATGATCTATAACCTATAAAAAGCCTGTGGTTAAAATTTCATGTGGATTGGGCAACAGTAAGAGATATTTATGCAAATTTCACGAAGAAATGATTAATTAAAGCATGTTTATTGTGATTATATGATTAGTGTAAATCCCTGAATGTTTAGGTCTTATGAACAGTAGTACCATGATAGGGGAAACTGAACCATGTGCATGAATGTGAAAATGGAAATGGTGTGTTAATTAGTGAGAAATTGTGTGTGTGTTAAATTGGAAAATGTGTAAAGTGTGCCGTGTGTGACACTGCTTCCATAGAGGCTGTGGAACCGTACCGTGGTAAAGTCCCACGGGAAGGTTCAATGTGTTTGATATCCTAAGGGCATTAGGATGAAATCCTGGAGGGGACAAGTACCACTGGTTAGGGTGGAGAATACTTCTCCCAGTCTGTCAGTACCAAGATTCGTCACGTGTTGCCTAGGTGGCATCTATGTGTTATGTGAATGTGTTACATGTGTCCTTCTAGTGGTGGTTTGGACTATGTGTCACGGCATAAATGAGAACAATGTGATTGTGTACAAGTGAAGTTGTGTAATGTGCATGAATATGTGACTACGTGAAGATGTGAAACTAATGTGATTGCATGTGAAAATGTGAAAATGATATGATAGTGTTAGATCCATGTCAAAACAGCAAGCTTATTGTGTTTACAATTGTGATATGCATATGGAAAAGTACGTAGAATCCATGTTAGGAACGTTCTTCCTTTATGTGTAAAATTCCATGTCCAATGCTATCATGTTGCAACATAAATATAAATTTAGCTATCATGTGAGTAAATGTACAAAAAAAAAGCATGTGGTAAGTATATTATTGCGGAATGACTTAACTATGTACCATGCGTCATGAAATTGGTAGAGTATCATGATAGGCTTTCTTGAAGATTGTTCAACCATGCTGCATGTATTGATTGATGTAATTGAGAGTAAAATATGCATATGATGTGTGTATGTATAATGTGTATGGACTACTTGCCGAGTCTTTTAGACTCACTCTTGCTTCGGCGTACAGGTTTAGCAGGTGACCCTACTCCCTTGGAGGAGATCGTTGAGAGCGATTCCGAGCGAGGAGAGTAGATTGTTGTGGAGCCACCGACATTGTACTTTCTTTTCCATAGTATGAAATTTGAGACTTGTGTAATTGTGGATGCACAATGTAATTTGGATCTAGAATTTCATTATGTGGACTTTAATTTCTTTTAAAATTGCTATATGGGCTATGTATGTCGAATGTGGATGATGAAATAAAATTGACAGTTAGTTCTTTACTTCCACTGTTCTATAACTGTATTTGTGTACATCTCAATCTTGTGGTAGTGATGGGTAAATGTCCCACTGTAACGACGTTCACTATATCGACGTAGATTGGTATAATCGTACCGGTATAAGGAGGGTCGTCACAGAGATTGGTATCAGAGCGATGATTGAGATTGTACATAAATATATGTAAGTCATCATTCATTATATGCTAAGTCCTTATAGAATTGTCAACATGTGTAGAAATGATTAATAATCAATGAAATATAGATAAGAAAGTGGTTAGGAACTAAATAACGTAGTTTCTAATAGTGATTAAATTAATTGCAGCATATGGCTTCACGCGGTAGACGTGGTGGTGTACCTACTCGCGTTGGCGAGCAGAGGAGAGATGAGCCTAGGCGTGGGACCAGGGTGAGTAGTAGGCCCCAGCACCCCAGGGTCCTGTGCTTCCTCCTCCACCTCCAGTGGATTATGGAGTGTTCATGCAGGGTCTAGTGCAGGCCATGCAGACGCAGGCCCACAGCCAGGCTGCACTCCAGGCTCAGTGGAGGCTCAGCATGTCACGCCCCGACGCGAATATCGGAACGCGAGGCAGTGCAAGTAAAGGGTATAGAGCAAATACTAGACATCAAACCATTTCAAAATGAATAATACTAAAGCAAATCTTTCTCATTAAACTTTTCAAATATCTAATTACAACCACTAATATCAGAGCCAATCTATAGGGCCCAATTAATTGAAATAAAGAAAGCTAACTTCAAATTTAACTACTACAACGCTAATCATAGTGCTAGGATGCTAGGGTACTCATACATCACTCCAGGTTGTTCCCGTCCTCTTGAGTGTATGGTTCATCCTCAGTCTCACCTGAGAACACAACGACAAATAACAAGGGTGAGAGATAACGCCCAGTAGGACTTAAATCTCAGGATCAAGCATGCTTTAAGTGATTAATGTCTTATAAAGCAGGATAAACTAGAGAGAGTAACGAGAAACATATAGAAAGTACTGGTACACGATAACGAGGAACAATAGCACAATGCACGAGAGTATAGCACGACAAGTTTTGATATCGGATTGGCCGTATAACAAGAAACAAGTAAAGTGGCACAACAGTGCACAAGTCATGATAGCAAGTGTTGGTCGATATTCTTTCAACCACGAGTTTCAAGTAAACCAATAATTGACTGTTTGATTAATTGATTGCCATAGATCGAATCTTGCGTGTTCATGCGTTAGGGTATGCCATCACCCAGATCATTAGACCCCCGCGAGTTATAGCCTTTCAGTTGCTCCTCCCAAGGACCAGACCGGGCCCTTATAATATTGCCTAGCATAGTCATGTTTTTATCGTAGACAATCAATTTAATGGCCAAGTAGAGTACAAAGAATAGATGAGAGTACTAGATGAATAGACGAGATAGTAGAGTGAACGTAAATAGATGAGAGCTAAGGGACAATGCACGTAACTTTCCGAGTAACAGGCGATAGTAACAGTTGCACAACACGCGCACATGGTGTGGCAGTCAGGTGGAACTCACGACCCTACCACTGGCCTGTTATGCACAGGTCCAGAGGTTTAGCGTGATTTAAGACGAGAGTGAATTTCTAATAGCCGTTTGGATCATATAGATCCCTAAAGGGGATCATAGGTGTTAGGGTACACCGGCTCGTCGACCATGTGGGAATCCATGGACAGAGGAGACTTACGGAGGCCTTGAACAAGACTCACTAGTCCGACAGAAGGAATATCCGACGGAGAGTTCGTCCAAGTCAAGAAAGTGTGTATATAGAAACAAGTGCTCGACGTTCTAGAGGAGTTCTAGAACAGTGGAGCGTCGATATCGGTATTCTCAAAACATCACGAGAAACGATAGACAAGTATTTTAAAATATGGTAATTTAATTACATAAATTACCAGATGTATTATGAAATGATACATGCCAAATTACGCTATAATTGGATGGTTCAAAGTGTGTGTAAGTGTCATGAAATTGTAGATAGAAAAGATCATGTGCATGTGTTTTAATCATATATAAATGTTTAATTTATAACAAGTGTTAATTTATGTATGTATGACTGTTAAACATGAGTACAAACACTGTAGATAATCAGCATTGCTGAGATAGGGGGTTCTTGCAAAAATCCCAGATCGCGACGTACCCTAATGAGGGTCACGATGGGATCAACTGAGATAGCGACGGGGGCTTGTAAAGGTCGCGACAGGCTGGTCGGTTTGGGCAGACCGGTCGCGAAGGGGTCGCATGAGGGTCGCGACGGCCTGGTCAGCAGATCGCGATGACAGGCGCTGTCGCGATCAGATCGCGACAGAGCACTCTGTCGCGACGGCCTTATGAACGCGGCCTATCGGGACGTCGCGTTCACAGGGTCTGCGCCCAGTCCGAACAAGGAAAGGACAACACATTGGATTGCGGGCCAGAACTTACCTATTTGACACAGGGTGATTCAGAAATTCACAACTAATTGTATTGTTAACGAAAAATCATGAAACTAGTTGCAAATCGACCTAGACATGCATGGGTACTTTCAATAAATAGGATTGGAAAACAATCAAGGTGTAGACATGTATTAATTACGGGTATTCATGATGAACATGAAAAGTACATAGTTGAGAATAACGATTAAATTCATAAGATAGGATGAATAAAATTTAGGGCTTTTAGGGGCAAAAGATGCCTAACATGCATCAGTTCCTAAACTAAAAATCTCGTAGCATGGGATCGAGTATACAAGGAGATCAAGAGTTAAGAAGAGGGTTCGGGGTCATGTAAGTTGCAGAACATGAAAAAGCAAGAACTAAAGATATGCTCGATGGAAAATTATGAAACCAAAGGGCTTTTGCTCCTGATAGATGAGACATCCTACAGAAAAAGTTTCATGGTTTATGCTCTTGAGAACGCCTACTTTGATCGATTTGTCTTATAGGGTTAAAATCTCCAAGAACGAGGAAGAAGCTCCAAGAACTCCTTCTCCCCACGAGATCCTCTCCTCCTGGCCTCTTCTCCACGTTCAACAACCTTTGGCAACGAGCTAGGGTCGGCCAAGAGGGTTTAAGAGATGTATTTATGCATGTATGGGTTCCTATTCCTACTTCTATTCTAATTGCTCTTTAATTACGAGATTTCCTAATTCCAACCTTCCTTTCTTGTTTTCCAACCTCTATTTAGGTTAGGATGGGATCTAAATTCGTGCTAAATCATATGAGGTAGGTTTAGGAATCCAATTCCAACTCTTATTGCCTCTTTTAATGCTTAAAGAGTCCTTTTCTATTTAGGAGATATTAAGACTCCGAATTTAGAGTATTTTATTTATTTATATTATAAATTCATATTTTGACCCAATAAGTTCTAGAGGATCCATTAAGCAAAGCCCATTACTCTTTTCCATTTAATGGGTTTTATTTAATGCTCTTTTCATTGAATATCCCATTTAGCTGAGTTTTTAATTTATTATTTAAATTTTTATTTTTCACAAAAATTCAGGTTGCTACATCCTCTCCCTCTTAAAATAATTTGGTCCCCAAATTCATATGACCTTACAGGAGAGAATGGCTTACCGAATAGATCAGGTAGTTTCGTCTGATAGTTCCTTTCGGTTCCCACGTGGCTTCTTCCACTCACGATTATTCCATAAGACCTTGACCACGTGAATGAGACAATTCTAAGTTGTTGTACCTTCCGTTCCAGTATCTTGACTGGCTTCTCTTCGTATGTCACATCCTTGTTTAATACCAATTTCTCGTGGCGAATGATATGCGTAGGATCATATACGTATTTCCTGAGCATGGAGACATGGAACACATTGTGTACACATGCCAGATCCGGAGGCAACGCCAGTCGGTATGCAACCTCACCAATCCTTTTGAGTACTTCAAAAGGACCGATAAATCTAGGGCAAAGCTTTCCCTTTACACCGAATCTTTGGATGCCGCGAGTAGTTGACACTTTTAGAAATACATGATCACCTACTTGAAATTCCAGATCTCGCCTTCTTTTGTCGGCGTAGCTCTTCTGTCTGTATTGGGCAATCTTGAGCCGATCTCTGATTACCTGAATGTCCTTTGTTGTCCATTGCACCATGTCTGGGCCTAGCCATTGTTGTTCTCCAACCTCATTCCAGCATGCAGGAGATCTACAGTTCCTTCCGTAGAGCGCTTCGAATGGTGCCATCTTAATACTCGCCTGATAACTGTTGTTATAGGCGAACTCAATAAGGGATAGGTGCTCGCTCCAATATCCTTGGAAATCTATAGTGCAAGCTCTCAACATGTCTTCCACTATTTGGTTGGTTCTTTCAGTTTGCCCATCAGTTTGTGGATGAAAGGCAGTACTAAAATTGAGCTTAGTACCAAGCGCACCTTGCAGTCCCTTCTAGAAGTGAGATGTAAACCTTGGATCTCGATCTGAGACAATAGATGATGGAACGCCATGTAGTCTCACAATCTCTTTGACATATAAGGCAGCTAGTACCTCCACCGACCACTTACTCTTTATAGGCAGAAAGTGGGAGGATTTGGTTAGTCGGTCCACAATGACCCATATGGCGTCGAGCCCACCACGAGTCTTGGGTAGACCCATGATGAAGTCCATGCTGATGCTTTCCCATTTCCATTCCGGAATATCAAGCGGTCTGAGTACACCTGCAGGGCGCAAGTGTTCCGCTTTTACTTGTTGGCAAGTAAGGCAGTGTGCAGTATGCTCGGCTACCTCTCTCTTCATGTTCGGCCACCAAAACGTTCTTTTCATGTCTTGATACATTTTGGTACCTCCAGGATGAATAGTATACTTTGTCTTATGGGCTTCATCCATTAGCTTTCTCTTCAATTCTTCATTGTCGGGAACGCATGTCCTTCCTTGAAAGACAAGCCTTCCATCTTCGGTCATAGCAAAGTCCGGCCTTTCGGCTAGAGTTTCCTTGATGCAAACTAGGAACGGATCATTGTTTTGTTGGGCTTTGATCTCTTCCAGCAGGTCGGATTGAATCTTGATATTAGCAACCAAGACTCGATCATCACTATGTTCAATGGTTAGGTCTAACCTTGCGATTTGTTCTAGTAGTTGCATCTCGCCAAGGACTAGACTTGAAACAGATGCCATCGGCTTTCTACTAAGAGCATCAGCCACGGCGTTACCCTTGCCTGGATGGTATTGGATGTTGAAGTCGAAATCTTTTAGGTATTCTAGCCATCTTCTTTGTCTCATGTTGAGTTCCTTCTGAGAGAATAAATACTTCAGACTTTTATGGTCTGAGTAGACAGTGAATTGCTCGCCATATAGATAATGTCTCCAAATCTTCAAGGCGAAGACCACAGCAGCTAGCTCGAGATCATGTACAGGGTAGTTGACTTAATGTGTCTTCAGTTGTCTTGAAGAATAGGCGATGACCTTCTCCTTTTGCATGAGTACACACCCTAGTCCAATTCCTTAGGCATCGGTGTAGACAGAGAAACCTTCTCCCTCTATTGGCAGAGCGAGAACAGGTGCTGAGGTAAGACAGTCTTTGAGAGTTCGGAAAATTTTCTCACACTCTTTACTCAGGAGTATGGATTCTCCTTTCGTGTCAGGCGCGTGAGAGGAACGGCAATCTTGGAGAAGTCCTTGATGAACCGCCTGTAATAGCCAGCCAGTCCTAGAAAACTTCTGATTTCGGTGACGTTGGTTGGTCTCTCCCAGTTGAGTACAGCTTCGACTTTGGAGGGATCAACGGAGATGCCGTCTTTTCAGATGACATGACCCAAGAAGGATACTTCTTCGAGCCAAAATTCACACTTTCTAAGCTTTGCGTACAGCTTGTTGTCTCACAAAACTTGTAGTGCTGTCTTCAGGTGTTCTTCATGCTCTTCCTTGGTCTTGGGAGTATTGGGATATCGTCGATGAGACGACCACGAACTGTCAAGGTATGGCCGATATATGTTGTTCATGAGTTGCATAAAGGCTGCAGGAGAATTGGTTAGACCAAAAGGGCATAACGACGAATTCATAATGACCACCTGCTCCTTAAAGCCGTTTTGAAAATATCATCATCCTTGATCTCATTTGGTGATAGCCAGATCGAAGGTCGATCTTGGAGAAATACTGCGCTCCAGAAATTTGGTCGAATAGTTCATCGACCCTAGGCAATGGGTATTTGTCTTGATGGTAAGCTGATTGAGTTGTCGATAGTCGATGCCAGCTCATCGATCCATCTTTTTCTTTCGAATAGCACAGGTGCTCCCCATGGTGAAGTACTAGGTCTGATGAACCCCTTTCTAGTAGCTCCAACAGTTGCGCCTTCATTCCTTCAGCTCGGCAGGTGACATCCGGTACGGTTTGACGCGATACCGGTGCGGCTCCAAGAATTAGCTCAATGGCGAAGTTAACATCTCGTTCAGGGGGAATCCCTGGTAGGTCTTCGGAAAATAATCTAGGAGTCATGTACTATATGTATGTCTCTATCTGGAACCCTTCTTTCCATTTACTACGGCTGCCAGGAAGCAATACAACCTTTCCTCATCAGTTGTGGGCTTTATGGCGGAGACTAGAGACATCCATCTCTATGTCTAATCCAGAGAATGCCAATTTAGGAAAGCACTAAGGTAACCTTCCCTTCTTACAGTCGACACTTGCCCCAATGTGGGACAACCAGTCGACTCCCAAAATTACATCATTAGCCTTCCATGGCATACATACCAGGTCGGCTTTTAGGTTATGGTCTCCGATCATTACACGGCAGCTGGAAAGTACTTGTTCAATTTCTCTTTTTTATCCTAGTGGCGTTGTGACAGAGAACTCACAACCCGGGTATAGGGTTAACATTCAGAGTATTAGCAATGTTTTGAGATATAAATGAATGGGTTGCCCCAGTAGTATCAAATAAAACGAATGCTGATAGAGAGAAAACTTGAAGGGACCTTCTACGATTCCACCCTCCTCGGTGGGCTCCACTTTCTGGACAGCTTGCAGTCGGCCAGGCTTCTTTTGCCCATTAGGCGTTTCTTTCTCCGCCTCCTTCAGCACAGGGCACTCGGAAATGTATTGATGTGATTCCGCAGCGTAGAAAGGCACTTGCTTTCCTCCAGCACTCAGTAGCAGTATGACCCGGTTTGTCACAATGCCGCACTTGGTCTTGTCGGGTTTGGGGTTAGGTATCTTGAGCTTCCTTTCTTGATTCGGCCCCTCCCGTGATGTTGAACGGGCCGCTTCTTGTCATTTGTGGGCTTGGTTGAGGAACCCGATGCGGGTTCCTTTTGACTAGTCTACCCTTAATGCGATCGGTAAGGTCGGTCGCATCCTCCAGCAGCTGTGTGCCTTCTTACCATCTCGGCATAAGTCTAGATGTCGAGTGGAGCAAGTGTGTAATATATGAAGGCTTGAGTCCATTAAGAAATCTCCTCACCTTCATCTTTTCTGTGTTGACCAGATGATGGCATAATGCGCCAATCGGGAGAATGCGCTTCATACTCCGCGATCGTAAGGTGCCTCTGTTTCAGTGCAAGCAATTGGAGGCCTTCTTCTCCTGGATCCTTTCAGAGAAGTATTTGGAGTTAAAATGCTCCTTGACTTCTGCCAGGTGAACTGTGCATCGGCCCCGGTGGCCTCCACAGACTCCCCATGCACGGACGTCTCTTTCTAATTGAAAAGTGCCAGTAGTAACTTATCACCATCCACGCATTGCATGACGCGGAGATGCGTTCTATCTCCTTCATCCAGTTTTCTGCCTCGTTGGGATCAGTAGTCCCACTAAAACGGGGCGGGTTCAAGTTGCGGAAATTCCTATGCAGATCTCTGGCTCCTTGGTTTCGCGAGCTCCAGCAGCCTGAAGTCGAGCTTGAGTGAGCTACTGGATAGTTTATTGCATGTCACGGAGTTGTGCACGCTCTGCTGCCATTTCTATGTTTAAGTTCCTTAAAAAAAGAAAATTTTAGTGTAAGATATCATGATTGCACTAAGTTGGTTGGTGTTTGTGTGAGTTTATTAGCTAGTTACCCTTGGCTCTAACCTCAACTCACATAGGTGGATAATTGACTCTAGTCGAGGCATGTTAACCTAGATCATCCTATACTTAAGAATAACCTAGGCTCTGATACCACAAAAACTGTCACGCCCCGACGCGGAATATCGGACCACGAGGGCGTTGCAAGTAAAGGTATAGAGCCGAATACTAAACATCAAACCATTTCAAAATGAATAATAATAAAGCAAATCTTTCTCATTAATAACTTTCAAATGTCTAATTACAATAGTAATATCAGAGCCAATCTATAGGGCCCAATTAATTGAAATAAAGCAAAAGACTAAACTTCAAAATTTAACTACTACAAACGCTAATCATAGTGCTAGAATGCTAGGGGTACTCTTGACATCACTCCAGTCGTTCTCGTCCTCTTGAGTGTATGTTCATCCTCGGTCTCTCACCTGAGAACACAACGACAAATAAGCAGGGTGAGCGATAACGCCCAGTAGGACTTAAATCTCAGGATCAGCATGATTTAAGTGATTAATGTCCTTATAAAGCAGGATAACTAGAGAGAGTAACGAGAAACGTATAGAAAGTACTGGTACACGATAATGAGGAACATAGCACAATGTACGAGAGTATAGCACGACAAGTTTTGATATCGGATTGGCGTATAACAAGATAACAAGTAAAGTGGCACAAAGGCACAAGTCACGATAGCAAAGTTGGTCGATATTCTTTCAACCAAAAATTTCAAGTAAACCAATAATTAACTGTTTGATTAATTGATTGCCATAGATCGAATCTTGCGTGTTCATGCGTTTGGTGTATGCCATCAACCAGATCATTAGACCCCGCGAGTATAGCCTTTCAGTTGCTCCTCCCAAGGACCAGACCGGGCCCTTATAATATTGCCTAGCATAGTCATGTTTTTATCGTAGACAATCAATTTAATGGCCAAGTAGAGTACCAAGGAATAGATGAGAGTACTAGATGAATAGACGAGATAGTAGAGTGAACGTGAATAGATGAGCGAGTCGAGTATAGATGAGAGCTAAGGGACAATGCACGTAACTTTCCGAGTAACATGCGATAGTAACAATTGCACAACACGAGCACATGGTGTTGGCAGTCAGGTGGAACTCACGACCCTACCACTGGCCTTGTTATGCACAGGTCCAGAGGTTAGCGTGATTTAAGACGAGAGTGAATTTCTAATAGCCGTTTGGATCATATAGATCCCTAAAGGGTATCATAGGTGTTAGGGTACACCGGCTCGTCGACCATGTGGGAATCCATGGACAGAGGAGACTACAGAGGCCTTGAACAAAGACTCACTAGTCCGACAGAAGGAATATCCGACGGAGAGTTAGTCCAAGTCAAGAAGTGTGTATATAGAAACAAGTGCTCGACGTTCTAGAGGAGTTCTAGAACAGTGGAGCGTCGATATCGGTATTCCCAAAACATCCGAGAAACGATAGACAAGTATTTTAAAATATGAATTTAATTACATAAATTACCTGATGTATTATGAAATGATTACATGCCAAATTACGCCATAATGGATGGTTCAAAGTGTGGTAAGTGTCATGAAATTGTAGATAGAAAAGATCATGTGCATGTGTTTTTAATCATATATAAATGTTTAATTTGTAACAAGTGTTATTTTCTGTATGTATGACTGTT
>JACBKR010003931.1:0-26813 GCA_014218235.1 Colocasia esculenta
CATATGCAACGCTTCTTATCCCTGATGACTAGAGCTAACAATGGGCTGTCGATTGATGGTAATCCGATTCCCAGGTTTAACAGGTTGAGTTTCTCAACCAGATTAGAGGTTAAAATTGACATTCAAGAAGCCTCAAACTATAGATGATGAAACTCAGTCCCTCGTATAAATGAACGTTTGTCCATTGAGAAATGTGTATACCCAATCAGGTACTCATATACAAAACATTGCGAATATGTAATTTATTGGACTATGGGACGCCACTGGCTGTTCTTTTTATTTTTTGTGAGAGGAGGAGGTGGATAGAGGCTGCTGGTCGCCAGTGACTAGAGCCATCGGTCTGCAGCGAATCATATGCAATGCTTCTTATCCCTGATGACTAGAGCCAACAATGGGCTGTCGATTGATGGTAATCCGATTTCCCAGGTTTAACAGGTGAGTTCCTCAACCAGATTAGAGGTTAAAATTGACATGCAAGAATCCTCATACTATAGATGATGAAACTCAGTCCCTCATATAAATGAACTTTTGTCCATTGAGAAAATGTATTTACCGATGAGGTACTTATACAAACACATTGCTGAATATGCAATTTATTAGACTATGGGACGTCACATTGGCTGTTCTTTTTTTTTTTTTTTTGTGAGAGGAGGAGGTGGATAGAGGCTGCTGGTCGCCAGTGACTAGAGCCACGGTCAGCAACGAATCATATGAAACGCTTCTTATCTTTGATGACTAGAGCCAACAATGGGCTGTCGATTGATGGTAATCCGATTTCCCAGGTTAACAGGTTGATTTCCTCAACCAGAATTAGAGGTTAAAATTGACATGCAAGAAGCCTCATACTATAGATGATGAAACTCAGTCCCTCGTATAAATGAACAATTTTCATTGGGAAATGTATTATACCCGATCAGGTACTCATATACAAACACATTGCCAAATATGTATTTTAGTGGACTATGGGACGCCACATTGGCTATGCCTTTATTTTTTTTGTGAGAGGAGGTGGTGGATAGAGGCTGCTGGTCGCCAGTGACTAGAGCCATCGGTCGGCAGCGAATCATATGCAACGCTTCTTGTCTCTGATGAGTAGAGCTAACAATAGGCTATCGATTGATGGTGACGGGCATCACCGCCGACTGTTACTTGCACCAGTACTACAGCTGTCTCCTGCAAAAAAAAAAGGAAAGAAATTTGTCAATGTGGTGCCAACAATCAATATCATCCAAATTTGTTGATATGCATAGGAGGTGCGAATAAATCAGCATCTTAGGTTGGAGTAAGAGTTTACATTCAATCAGAACTCAGGTAAAAGGCAAAGTATAATACGTGTTGGACTACAATGTCAAATTAATTAGATTGTTAAAAAGTAGTCACTTAATTTTCACTGTTCTATCTCCGTGAGATTTAAATTTGTTAATACAGAGAATATCGTTTGAACCAATGACCAGAGAATATCGTTTGAACCAATGACCGACTAAAATTAGTAAGGTGACCTAGAAGTGAACTTGAGGGAGATGAGAATTTGGGGGTGTTGCAAGAACAATGTTGTAGCACAATCTATGTGAACATGTTTTGGAATGATTAACAAAATGCCTAATTAAGTAACTGAAAAAATGCATGTCTAAGTAATTAGCAAAACATCTACATGATTAACAAATTATCTACTAAGAAGGTCATCAAAATCTTGTTTGATACTTCAAATCACATCTTAGTTGCTCAACATCCATCAGGAACTTTTCTACATCCAAGGTTGTTCAAGAACTCATTCTACTACGTACTTATCATGATACTCGATCATTGGAGCTATGAGGATCCTCGTAGGTAGATGTTGTGGCTACTTGGTGGGTTCCTCCAGCTCGTGGTGAAGCCTCTTGGATGCTCCAAATGATGAGAGACAGAAAGCAAGGAAGTGTGGAAGCTCTCAAGGCACAAAGGGCTCTTTCTCTCTCTTCTCTCAAGACACTAAAGCTCTAACTCGTCCAGCATCTCCCCCCTCCTAAGAAGACAAGGAGTTTCATATATAGATAGTGGGGGTGGAGCTTGGAGCATTGGATGCTTAAGTGTAAGAAAACACACTTGCACAAGTGGCAATACATGTAAAAGTGTGGGCCAATGGGGGAGGCCACATGGGACTTTTTACTGGTCAGGGGTGCCAAGTGGCGCATTTGCCCATTGGGAATGGTCCCATATGCAGCATGGCCGAGGTAGGGGCGGAGGAGGGAGAGATTACCCGGACAATTCCGTAGAACAGGTAAACCTAGATTGATGTCATAGATGCTGTCGTCAACCTCATGCAGACGTCACCACTATGTTGACATCAACATGGGTTAACGGCAATCGATGTGGACGTCTACATGGGATATGAGGTGTGTCAACAAAGAGTCAAACAAGCCTTAATGGGCCATGGACCTACACGAAGATGGGCCAAATCTCGAGTCTAGATGTTTACTCCAATTGACGTCAACATAGTGTGACGTCTGCAAGAAGTTGACGGTAGCATCGATTGACGTCAACCTAGGTTTACCTATTCTATGGAATCCTCTACCCCTACCTCGGCAATTCTGCATAGAGGACCATTCCCAATGGGCAAATGGGCCACCTTGGCACTCCCTTGACCCAATAAAAGTCTCATGTGGCCTCCCCTGATTGGCCCTCACTTTCTACATTGATTGCCACTTTTGCAAGTGTGTTTTCTCTCACACTTGAGCATCCAATGCTCCCACCCTCACCACACTATCTATATGAAGCTCCTTAGCCTTCTTAGGAGGGGGGAGATGTTGGACGAGTTAGAGCTTTAGTGTCTTGAAAGAGAGAAAGAGCTTGTTATGCCTTGAGAGCTTCCACACTTCCTTGCTTTCTATCTCTCATCATCTGGAGCATCCAGGAGGCTTACTACGAGTTGGAGAAGCCACCAAGCTCCCGCAATAGCTACCTACGAGGATCATCTCCTTCTTCTTCCTTCCTTCCCTTTCTTTATCTTTTAGTCTTGCATGTTAGTCACTCCTTGCACACACATATCGAGCACGTAGTGCACACTCCTACACACCTAAAAGGGATTTTTCAAACCAAAAATGGAGGGAAGAAGGGTGGTTATAGCATTTGACCACCCCTCTTATCAAGCCCACAACCGGTACGGGGCTCACCTTTTGGGTTATTTTCTTTTACTTCTGAGAACTTACTATACTGTCTTATAGCCTTATAGAGTCTTTTGGTCGCAAGAATACCTTCAACAACGCTGTGGAGCTTCTTCCTTTTGGCTGTCCGAAGGGAAGAAAGTCGGCGTCCCCCCATCAACCGCTTACTAGGCCACATCGTCACCGTGATGTGAACACCTCCTTGGCACAGGTAAGGCCCTGGCATCACATATTTCTCACTTGTTTAATAGTCCTTTTGCTTTCGTCTCTTCTCCTCGATCAACTCGGTCAAACAAGGTTCACCACGAAGAAAGAGGAGGGCGGACAGCCAGCAAGCACACACATCCCCGAGAGCACACAACGTCAACATTGATTTCAACAACAAAACATCTACAACTCTCTTCTAGCGATCACGGTGGGACTGGCATTTATCACCGAAGTTAGTGAAGTTCAATTTGCGACCGTAGACGTCCATCATTGTGGACTTCTACCTAGGTAAACATCACCTCCTTGTGTCGTTTAGTTTTTGTTAACATCATCATCCTGGCCGTCAACATCATTTTAGTGCCCTCATTTCTGCCATCTACTATTTCTGAAGACATACATCACCTGTGTTTCCATTTACTTTTACAAAGTTGTTTATGTCTGATTTTTTCCTTCTATTTTCTTTTGTTTGTTACTTTTGGTTCCTATAGGTCCTGAGTCACGAGGTGGGTCTCATTTTCTCTCTTCTACCTCCCCCACACATTTTAGGATACCCCCCTTCTTCATTTACAATCTTTTACTCGGGGATTCCCTCTCGGGTAAATCAAATTGGTTTCAAGAACTCTCGGGGAGTCCCTAAATTCTGTGGATTCCATCATGGTACGGGGCAGGAGGACCTTCAGCCTCCTAGCTAGCTAGCCCATTCACCCAGTGTTGAGTGAGAAGTGAGAGAATTAGGCTTCATAAGTGACTTAAACCGATCAAAACATTTAAAGATTTTTGGGCTTTGTTTGACAACATTGTTTGTGTAGAAATCCATATTTCTTCTGATAACAATGTAGTTAATTGGCCTAATCATCTTGAAAACCAATAGGTTGTGTGCTAATCGACTCTTGTTGAATTCTGTAATATGTCTAACAATTCGGCTTTTGAATATTGCGACGACCCCCTTATACCGGTACGATTATACCAATCCACGTCGGTATAGTGAGTCTCGTCATAGTGGGATATTTACCCAACACTAACATACGATCGAGATGTACACAATATAAATACAGAGTAGCGGAAGAAAAGAACTACTATGTTTCATTTTATCATCCACATTCAACCATACATGATCATATAGCGAATTAAGAGCTAATGTCCACCTAATAAAAATTAATTCCGAAATACAAGCTCGCCATAATTACATAATATTTCAATTACAATGCCTCATTAGGTACTATGAAAGCAAAAGTCACAACGTCGACTCCACCAAGCTACTCGCCACGCTCGGAGTCACTCTCCACTGTCTCCCTCCAAAGGTGTCGGGTCCCAACTAAACCTGTACGCCGAAGCAAGGAGTGAGTCTAAAAGACTCAGCAAATAACTCCATACACATCATTCATGCATACATCACAGTAGGTTCTACATTCCAATTCAAGAAGCAAAACATATAGCATGCTGAACATTGATAAGACAACCTATCATGGTATTTCTACAAAATTAAAACATATAGTACATGACTTAAGACATTCCAAATAAATATCCTATCACATGCTTCCTACTCATCCCTTCACGTGAGAGCTAACATTTGACATTTAGGCTAACAAGGTAGTCTTCTAAGCATGGAATCTCACACACATATAAAAGAAGTACTCCTAATATGGATTCTACATATTCTTGTACATGTAAGGCATCGTTTATAACATATGAAAGTTGCTGTTTTGACATGAACTTAATAATTTCATAACATGAATTACAATTTTACACTCTAACCCATTTATATCACATGGTTACATATTTACACATTCATGTGTTCACTTTTACACATTACGCATATACATGTTCCCACTACACAATTTACACATATTCACATTCACATTTCACATTACATACCGTGACACATAGTCCAAACCACCATTAGAAGGACACATCACATACACATAACACATAGACGCCACCTAGGCAACACAGTGATGACTCTTGGACTGCACAGACCGGGAGAAGAACTCTCCACCCTAACAAGTGGTACTTTCCACCTCCAGGATTTCATCCTAATGCCCATAGGATTTTAACACATTGAACCTTCCCGTGGGGACTTTTCCACGGTACGGTTCACAGCCCTCTATGGAAGCAGTGTCACACACGGCACACTTTACACATTCCGATTTTTAACACACACATTTCATACGATTTACACATGACTTACATTTTCTCATTCATGCACATGGCTCTATTTTCCTAAATCAGAGTACTACTATTTGACAGAATTTAAACACTCAGTAATTTACACTAATCAGGTTGAAAACACATAATCAAACCCTAATTATGATAGCATGCATTAATAACTCATTTTCACATGGAAATTTCACGATATACTCTAGTGTTATTCAAATCACATGAAAACTTAACCACACACTGCTTACAGGTTCCTGACCTCACATGCAAATTTTCATATTTTTCTGAACTACACAGAATTTACGAAAAATGAAATACTCATTCACATGCCATTAATAATTTGGTTATCATGGAAGCACAACATAAATTCAGATTTGACAGTTTACAGACCGTATCTAACATGCACATCAGCACATAAATTTTCCCCAAATTTATCTCACATCATACAATTTACTGTGATTTTTACAAGGACCTACATATGCTTTCTATTTGTACAAAAATTGTAATAAATCACATGATCATGGAAAAATTCCCAAGTTTACAGAGCATGGACTGACATGTATTCCCAAGTTTTAGGGTCTGCTGCGCACTGAGTTTCAGAGAGCTAGACGTCCACATCCATGGCCGCCTACTGAAGTGTGAGCGTCCAACGATATGGATGTTGACTCACATGGACGTCCACCGATGTTGACGCCAATTGGCCCTTCGGCTAGAGCTTAAAAACATGCAGATCCATGCTTACTCCATACACATATGTACATGAAACCTATGTAGTATAATGTATACACTACTACACCATGCAAACATCCAATATTTACAACTAATATACACATGCATACATAATTACGACTAGCTAATATTGTACATAGATATCTACATATGCATATACAAGTTACACACAAACATGAATTCACATAAATAGAATAAAATGACAAACAATTCGACGGCCTTACACCCTCTCCCCCTTAAGAAACTTCGTCCTCAAAGTTTAAACAAAACTACTGAAACAAACGGGGATACTTCTTCTTCATCGCATCCTCAAGCTCCCAAGTAGCCTCCTCTCGTGAGAAGTTCCGCCATAGAACTTTCACCGACGCAATACTCTTGTTCCGGAGATGCTGAATCTTCCGGTCAAGAATAGCCACTGGTTGCTCCACATACGATGATCTGGCTGAATCTCCACTGGCTCGTGACTAATCACATGAGACGGATCTCGGACATAGTTCCTGAGCATAGAAACGTGGAAACATGATGACACTAGCTAAAGCTGGGGTAAAGCTAGCTCATGCCACGCAGCCCCAATCGTCTGAGAATCTCATAGGGCCAACGAATCTAGAGCTTAACTTGCTATGGCCTGCCAAACCTGACTACACCACGAGTAGGTGATATCTTAAAGAAGACATGCTCACTCGCCTCGAACTCCAAATCCTTCCTCCTGTTGTCGGCGTAGCTCTTCTACCTATCCTACGCCGCAACAAGCCTCTTCCTAATCAACTGAATTTTACCCGAAGTCTCCTGAACTAACTCCGGACCGATCAACTGCCTATCGCCGGTCTCCTCCCAACATAAAGGAGATCTATAGAGCCTACCACACAACGCCTCAAATGGAGCCATACCAATGCTTGCAAGAAAGCTGCTGTTGTATGCGAACTCCACTAAAGGTAGATGACGCTCCCAATCATCCTTCCAATCCAACACACACGCTCTCAACATATTCTCGAGCATCTGGATAGTCCTCTCAGACTGTCCATCTGTCTGGGGATGAAACGCTGAACTGAGCTTCAGCTCCGAACCTAACGCATCTTGAAGACCCTTCCACAATCTCGAAGTAAATCTCGGATCTCGATCCGAAATGATCGACTTCGGCACACCATGCAATCTAACCACACTACTAACATACAATCTAGCCAAACTCTCAACCGACTGCTTCTTCTTCATAGGTAAGAAATGCGCAGTCTTCGAGAATCTATCTACAACTACCCAAATCGAGTCATTGCCCCTTCTAGATCGAGGCAAACCCGAAACAAAGTCCATAGTGACAGCTTCCCACTTCCACACTGGGATTTCCATCTTCTGCATAAGGCCAGATGGTCGCTGTCGCTCGGCCTTCACTTGCTGGCATACTAAACACCGGGATACATAATCTGCCACATCCCTCTTCATGCCAGACCACCAAAAGGACCTCTTCAAATCCTGGAACATCTTAGTGTTACCCGGATGATTAGATCGCGATCTATGAGCCTCCGCTAACACATGCTCACGACATCTACCAAGTCAGGGACACACACTCGGTGATGGAATCTAATCACGTCATCCTCATCATGAGCAATGCCTGCCTTGCCCACTAACTCTAGGAGTCTAGGTCAACTTTCTGCTGCTCGATCACCTCATCCAATACTGAGGATCTAAGGGATAGCTGAGCTACGAAAGCATGGCATAGAGATGGCTCTAACTCAGTCAACGCGCAAGCCGCATCATCCAACATATTTCAGTCCTGCTGGAGAGATGGTCTCTTCCTACTCAGGGCATCAGCTACGACATTCGCCTTCCCAAAGTGATACTGAAGGTCGAAGTCATAGTCCTTCAAGAACTCAATCCATCTCTCTGCCTCAGGTTTAATTCCTTTTGGGAGAAAAGGTACTTCAAGCTCTTGTGGTCGGTAAACACCTCAATCTGACACCATAAAGATAGTGCCTCCAGATCCTTAGTGCATGAACCACTGCTGCAAGCTCCAAATCATGAGTCGCATAGTTCTTCTCATGCTTCTTCAACTGACAAGAAGCATAAGCCACTACCCTTCCTTGCTGCATTAGCACACAGCCTAAGCCAATCCGAGACGCATCCGTATAGATAGCAAAACACTCTACACCGCTCGGCAAGACTACACCGGAGCTGACGTGAGCTTAGTCTTCAACAATTGAAAACTACTCTCACACTTCTCGGACCAGACAAACTTCACTCCCTTTCTGGTGAGCTGTGTCAATGGGGTGACGATGGATGAAAATCCCTCAATAAATCGCCGATAGTAACTGATGAAGCGCGCGACATTGTTGACTGTGCATCTTCGTTGTCCATAGTTCTTCGCACACGTCAAAATGCGCACTTCCTCTAAACTGTCTCACAAACATAAAATCATAAAGAAAACTAGCACAATGGTGAGAACAGGTCATATCCACGGAGAGGCAGAATAAAGCTTGAATTAAAACTACTTAGACTTGAAATCTCTATTGACAATGCGTTTAAAGTGAATATGTAAATGACGCCGATCAAATCCCACACATCTTGACAGATCAAACTTAATGAAAGAACAAGTGGAATTGAAAATGGAAGAGATATGATATCACTGTACCCTCACAGCTCAAGGGATCAAATTGGTAAACAGAAATCTTGAAAGAAAACTTTCAAATCAATGTACCCCTAGAGCACAGGGGATGAACAATTAACAATTGTAATTCTCCACAAACACCGGACAAAGCTCAAGATTCGGACCGAAACTTCAGAAAGAGTTGACAGAAAATCCAGAAAAAACATTTAGACCCCAGTTCCACCATATGCTCCTCCTGCTCAACCAACAGCAGAAAGAACACTTGATTTCTTCATACTATACTCAGCATTCTCACATCAGTCTCCCGAACAAGCAACCGAAGAAAAGAAGACATATACTTGGAAGAAATGGACAATTAATGCAAAAGAAATGAAGTAATCTACTAGACCGAACTCTCCAACGCAAACAAGAGAATAAAAGTAAAATGCAGAAGAAATAATATAAACTTTTACTGGATTGAGCTCTTGAACACAATGGAAATAGAAATTAAATGTAGTAGAAAATGGAACACCTTACTGGGTTAACATCTTCGGAACAGATAGGAAAGGACAATAATTGCAGAAGAAATGTAAAGAGAAATTGCTACTGATTCATGCATCTTCGGAACAGATAGAAAATGGACAATAATTGCAGAAAATGTAAAGAGAAATTGCTACTGATTCATGCTCCTCTAAACACAGAAGTAATGTAATCAAAAACTAATTGCAACAAACACCATTAAATCGCACCATGTAAAACACAGAAGAAAGAACTCGTCTCCTCCCTGTTCTGCTGAAAGAAAATTACAGAGAAAATAAACTAAAATTCCTAAGGAATTCCAACCCCAAAACCAAGATCACTCCATGCTCTCTGAAAGAAGAAGTACAGACGAAACAAATGGCAAACTAAAATCTCTACTGGCAAACCTCTGGAGTTCTCCTCTCCGGAAGAACAGAAAGAACACAAAACTCCTTCCAATCGAACCAGAACAAGAAAACACTACATTCCCAATCTCTACTGAAAGGAAAAGATTACAGAATTAAAATGACACGAAGAAATTCTAAAGGCTCTCTGGCGAAGCTCTCAATTTCTCACAGTTCTGCTGAAAGAAGAAAGATACAGGGAATGGAAAGAACTAAAATCTCAAGAACTTCACAGGCCAAGCCTCGTCTCCCTCAACAGCAGATGCTAAAGGAAAAACTACAGAAGAAAAAAAATGGCAGAAGAAACTCCCACCGTCGAACTCTCTGCTCCAATGGAAAGAAAATACAGGAATAATAAACTAAAATTCCTAAAAAATTCTAACCAGCGAAAACCAGAACCGCCTGAGAAGAGGACTCTGGGGTCCTTTTATAGACACCCGGCGCCTTGGCGAGCTCCTCTTCAACAGGTCCGCCTCTGCTCTGCTTCGTCCACCTCAGCACCTCTCCCGGGCGCCATCCACCTCAGCTGGCCTCAGCATCGCACAGGACCGCCTCCATCCGTACGCCGCACCAATGGCCACAGCCGCGCATACACCAGCCTCCAACCGCCATCCGCCAAACATGCACACCACGCACGGCCGCTTCGCACACCTGGGCGCTGTGCACAGCGCCAGCCTTGCTCTGCTTCAGCTTGCCTGGTCTGCACCACTGCAGCGCACCGCCTCCATTGACCCAACCACATCATCTCCGAACGCCCAAACCCATGGCACAGCCTTGCCCAGCGTCCCGGATCCACCATTGCCCAGCCGCACCGCCAACCCTCCATCTGCACACACCAACCGCTCCACACCGCACGGCGCCTGGCCCAGATCTGGCCGCGGCCAGCTCGCCCAGCCAGCTGCTTCGCCATCGCGCCAGCCAGCTCCATCCGTGCCATACCCCAGCAGACCCGGCCATTGCTCACCTGCCGTACACCCATTGCTGGCCGCCCAGCCACACCATCTGCTCCACAGGACCGCCTCAGCGCAGCAGCCATCGCCACCTCACCCGGCCGCTTGGCCAGGCGCCAGCACAGCTGCTTCGCCAGCCACACCATCTCAGGCGCGCCCTCTCCAGCAACACAGCTGCCGCGCTCAGCACATGACCTCCAACTAGCCGCCTCCAGCACATCTGCCCCAAATCCCCTTCCAGGAGCTTCCAGTGGATAAGCCAAATAAATAATAGAAAAAAAATGGTTAGAATAATATGGATTTTATTTAAATGGTGGTGAGATGGGAATGGGGGTTGTGGCATGATGGTAGTGGTGGGGTAAAATTGTTGATTTATTAATGGGATTGGATGAGATATTAAGTAATTTTATTTATTTACAAACTCAAAATTATTTACAAAAATATTATTTATGACAAAATTTTATTTATATACAATATTTACAAATCTCTTTTATTTTTCAAAGTGTATTTGTGAACAGAAAATGAACCTAATTATTCCGAAGAAAATGACTTGTTTAATGAAAATCTAACATGTAAATTCTAACCCATTAGCAATTAATATGTTCAAAAACTTATTTACGGATGAAATGAAAATTAACATCAACTATACATTATTTACAGACAACAGACGTCTAAAATCAATTATATGTATGAAGTTTAACACAAAAAAATATGTAGTTATCACTCCCCCCTACTTAAACATTGCTAGTCCCTTAGCAATGAAAATTACTCCAAATCAAGGACTAGAAGATATAATGTCTCATGCTAACCAGCCATCATGTAAAAGATTCATGTAAAGACATATCTTTCCTAATTGTAAAGGCTTATGGCAAGAAATTAGTGCACAAATGGTAGCTCACTTAAGAGTTCACATCAGCCCTTCTGAAACTCATTTGCTTTAGCTAGTATTTGAGATTAGATTGATTTGAGGGAGAAGAAAAGAATTGTGGAATAAGATCCTTGCTCAGTCAGATCTGGTTGTTTCTCTCAGTTCCATTCTGCTCATCTTCCTTGAGGATTATTTCTCTGAGTTGAGGACTTTTGTCCCTTTATTTGCACTTTGTGAACTCAGATTTTCTTTTTCATCCATAATGCTGCACAACCATCACTTTTCGAGTCCAACTTTACTCAGATCCGGGGCATTTTTCATGGATATTTTTCTTTTGCTTTTGCTTTTGCATTTTTGCATTTTGCTTTTCTTTTCTTTTCCTCTTACAGGAAGGATGGACAGTCAGGTTCCTTGATCACACACCTTCACTTCCATCACAATTCACTTAAGGGGAGGGGAGAAAACCAATCGCCTCTCTCCTACTAGCCTTGACAAAATTACTACATTCGGTTCAGCTAGTCTAAGTGGCTGTGTAGTGTGTGTATGAAAACTTCTTGCCATAAATCCTTACATAAGGTAGACAAGAGGTACATGCAATCCTTTACTAGAGGCTACCTAACATGGATACTTGCAAGGGAATGTGACAACCATAAATTTTAATGGTTAAAGATCAGACACATATTCTGGGATGCGCAAAGCCACGCATTATTATTCAAAGATGAAACATTGTGAAAAAATTTTTTGTTTTTATTTGCATATGTACAAGCTAAAAGAAAGAAAATGAAGCAATGGTTAGGGTGGGGACTATGAATGCATGTTTATTCTACCTCTCCCCCTCTACTTATTCACAGGAAAAGAAAGTAAGACAGAAAATTACCTGATAAAAGAAATCTGTACACTTGGGTTGCCTCCCAAGAAGCGCTAAGTTTATTTCGTCTTCAGCCGACGCAATTAGACTTCGTTTGGATCAGCTAGCTTGGTAGAATCCGTTTTTAAGAAAAGTGGGCTTTCATAGGAATGCTTTAATCTTTGCCCATTAGCAATGAATGATTGTCTAGTTTTTGGGTCAGAATGATAGCACCAATGTCACAAGCTTCGACAACACTATAAGGACCATCCTGTCGGACTTCAATTTTCCCGAAAACAGACTAAGCGAGAATTAAATAACCAGACCTTATCTTGCATTTGAAAAGTTTTTTCCATGAATTTTCAAGACTTCAATTATTTCTTCTCATGCCCTTCTCAAGATCGCTAGCAATTATGATGGGCCAAGTCTCGTTCTCTCTTAGAAAGATAGATTTTGATTAGCAGGGAGTGGTTTTAGTTCAACCTTAGGAGGACATTCTAATGGAAACGATGGATCACTATCCTGAAATAAGGAACTAAGTTGTCCTTCCTCTCCCTCAAACCCTAGAGCACAGGGTTTGTCTCCTGCTTTTCCTCACAAGATTCTTCCAAGAGTTCTTCATTACCAGTTGATTTGTTTTCAGATTTTGACTTTAAAACTTCAGAAAAATAGACTCTTGGAATGTAATGACTTGGGTCTTCATTTATTTTGATTATGTCTAGAGGCTCTTCAATATTTTCTCTTTTTCCTTGAATTTTTCAACATTCTCTTCAACCTCTTCTTCAATTCATTCTCAATTTCATTTTCCTTATCCTCATGCAATGTTGACATGTGTGGGTGAGGATTTGTTATGATGTTTCACTTCTTAAAGTAGACACTGTTTCCATATTTTCCACTTGGGGGCCCCTAGCTTGGGCAGAATGATGGTCCTGTTGTATAGGTTGATTTTGAAATTGTGGTGCTGAAATGTTTTGGACAAAAGTTTGATGTGGGTTTTGTGGTAGAGGTACATTTGGTCTGACAGGTGGTCTGTACCCCTGACCTTGATAGTATTGCTGGTCCTGATAAAATCCAAAAGAGTTGTTCCTTGGGGTTTGTTATAGTTTGACTTGGTAACTGACCCAATTCCTCCCTACACACCTCAGCAATCTGAGACTCTATCCTATCCAAATTTTGTTGAATATTTTGATTTTGATTTTGATTTTGTTGCACAGTTTGGCATAGAGTCATCATCATATCTTGAAGTTGATTCATTTCTTCCCAATTGGGCTGAGAAGATGGTGGTTGATTGTATGAATGTTGCTGAAATTGGTATAAGCAAATTGATTGAAGTTTTGATTTCCATTGAATTGTGGAGGTCTGAATAAAAAGATTGGTCAATCCTGAATTCTGATTGGGATAGGATTGACCATACATGATTGCTTGAAAGAATTTGAGACACTTCTTCATATTGATTTCTCCAAGAAAAATTTGAGTGGTTTCTCCAACCAGGATTGTATGTGTTAGAAGATGGATCATGAGGGGGTTGGTAGAAACTTTGGAAAGTTTGGACTTGTTCTTGATAGGCCATGGGTTGAAAGAATCTCTCAATCGATAGGTTGAGCCAAATCTAAGTCCAGAGAATGTCTACCAAGCATGCACAGATTGAAAAGCCTCTATTTATGATTTTTGAATTTTTTTTTTTTAAATTTTATTGATTTTTGATGAATTTTTAAACAAACACAAGCAAACAAACACTTTCAATCAATTAACCTACCACTACGTGTTCCTTGGACTTATGTTATTTTTCTCAAAATCAGATTTATACTTGCTTAAGTCCAATCCTACTCTTCTTGTACTGGCCAGGTAAGAGGTGGAGTAGAGGGAGGCCCCCTTGCTTTCGCAAGGACCCAATTAAGTAACCTCTAGCTCGCTTAAGCGTAAACTTTTAACCTCTAATCCTAGACACCAGACTTAAAAGAGAAGTTTTGAATTCAAGAAAGGATAAATAATGATGAACCCTAGGGCCAAGTCTACTGATTTTTATTAAAGTTTTGGCAAAGCAAAGATGTGAAATTTTTTTTTTGTGATTTTTGGGCAAAGGAAAGGGTGATGAAATCCCTCACCTTATCTTTTTATTCTAATGGGTAAAGCCCTTAAGCAGTCCCATTTAAAAATGTGAAGGCACAGATCAATTTTAAACAAGGGTTTTCTAATGCTAAGACTAATGCATAAATGAGAGAGAGAAATCTTACCTTTCCCCCGCACTCTTCAATGCAAAGATCAAAATTAAATTCAAATGATAATTAAAGTGATGAATGTCTTAAAACATATGTTTCTAATCTTGAGAGGATGGAATTTTTAATTACAAACAACGGCTAACATGAAAGAGCGATTTGGAAAATTTTTAGATTTTAGAATTTTTTTAATTTTTATTTGTTTTTTAAACTGAATGAAATGAAATTTAACTAAGAAAATATGAAGTGGTACTATAGACTAATGTCAAACCAATCAACCACCAAGAGTCCAATTATTACATGCCCAACAAGAAGGAAATCTCTGTACACGCACAGAGAGTACATGAAAACCTCACTACAAACTTCTCTCACACTCCCCTATCTAAAAGACTGAATTAAAGAGAATAAGAAATGAAATCAGCAAGCTCCTCCAATGGGCTTCAAATCTCCAAGCCCAAATCTCCAAGTCCCACTCCAAGTGTGCAAATCTGAAATGAAAGCCCAATAACAAGTCAAATGAAACCTCAAGGTAAATGAAATCAAATCAAAATAGATCTAAATCAAACTCTAATGCCTCCCCGGCAACGGCGCCATGATGAAGCGCGCGACATTGTTGACTGTGCATCTTCGTTGTCCATAGTTCTTCGCACACGTCAAAATGCGCACTTCCTCTAAACTGTCTCACAAACATAAAATCATAAAGAAGAACTAGCACAATGGTGAGAACAGGTCATATCCACGGAGAGGCAGAATAAAGCTTGAATTAAAACTACTTAGACTTGAAATCTCTATTGACAATGCGTTTAAAGTGAATATGTAATGACGCCGATCAAATCCCACACAATCTTGACAGATCAACTTAATGAAAGAACAATTGAATTGAAAATGGAAGAGATATGATATCACTGTACCCTCACAGCTCAAGGGATCAAATTGGTAAACAGAAATCCTTGAAAGAAAACTTTCAAATCAATGTACCCCTAGAGCACAGGGGATGAACAATTAACAATTGTAATTCTCCACAAACACCGGACAAAGCTCAAGATTCGGACCGAAACTTCAGAAGAGTTGACAGAAAATCCAGAAACAAACATTTAGACCCCAGTTCCCACCATATGCTCCTCCTGCTCAGCCAACAGCAGAAAGAACACTTGATTTCTTCATACTATACTCAGCATTCTCACATCAGTCTCCCGAACAAGCAACTGAAGAAAAGAAGACATATACTTGGAAGAAATGGACAATTTAATGCAAAAGAAATGAAGTAATCTACTAGACCGAACTCTCCAACGCAAACAAGAGAATAAAAGTTAAATGCAGAAGAAATAATATAAACTTTTACTGGATTGAGCTCTTGAACACAATGGAAATAGAAATTAAATGTAGAAGCAAATGGAACACCTTACTGGGTTAACATCTTCGGAACAGATAGGAAATGGACAATAATTGCAGAAGAAATGTAAAGAGAAATTGCTACTGATTCATGCATCTTCGGAACAGATAGAAAATGGACAATAATTGCAGAAGAAATGTAAAGAGAAATTGCTACTGATTCATGCTCCTCTAAACACAGAAGTAATGTAATCAAAAACTAATTGCAACAAACACCATTAAATCGCACCATGTAAACACAGAAGAAAGAACTCGTCTCCCTCCCTGTTCTGCTGAAAGAAAATTACTGAGAAAATAAACTAAAATTCCTAAGGAATTCCAACCCCCAAAACCAAGATCACTCCACTGCTCTCTGAAAGAAGAAGTACAGACGAAACAAATGGCAAACTAAAATCTCTACTGGCAAACCTCTGGAGTTCTCCACTCCGGAAGAACAGAAAGAACACAAAACTCCTTCCAATCGAACCAGAACAAGAAAACACTACATTCCCAATCTCTACTGAAAGAAAAGATTACAGAATTAAAATGACACGAAGAAATTCTAAAGGCTCTCTGGCGAAGCTCTCAATTTCTCACAGTTCTGCTGAAAGAAGAAGATACAGGGAATGGAAAGAACTAAAATCTCAAGAACTTCACAGGCCAAGCCTCGTCTCCCTCAACAGCAGATGCTAAAGGAAAAACTACAGAAGAAGAAAAATGGCAGAAGAAACTCCCACCGTCGAACTCTCTGCTCCAATGGAAAGAAAATACAGGAAATAATAAACTAAAATTCCTAAAAAATTCTAACCAGCCGAAAACCAGAACCGCCTGAGAAGAGGACTCTGGGGTCCTTTTATAGACACCCGGGCGCCTTGGCGAGCTCCTCTTCAACAGGTCCGCCTCTGCTCTGCTTCGTCCACCTCAGCACCTCTCCCGGGCGCCATCCACCTCAGCTGGCCTCAGCATCGCACAGGACCGCCTCCATCCGTACGCCGCACCAATGGCCACAGCCGCGCATACACCAGCCTCCAAACCGCCATCCGCCAAACATGCACACCACGCACGGCCGCTTCGCACACCTGGGCGCTGTGCACAGCGCCAGCCTTGCTCTGCCTTCAGCTTGCCTGGTCTGCACCACTGCAGCGCACCGCCTCCATTGACCCAACCACATCATCTCCGAACGCCCAAACCCCATGGCACAGCCTTGCCCAGCGTCCCGGATCCACCATTGCCCAGCCGCACCGCCAACCCTCCATCTGCACACACCAACCGCTCCACACCGCACGGCGCCTGGCCCAGATCTGGCCGCAGCCAGCTCGCCCAGCCAGCTGCTTCGCCATCGCGCCAGCCCAGCTCCATCCGTGCCATACCCCAGCAGACCCGGCCATTGCTCACCTGCCGTACACCCATTGCTGGCCGCCCAGCCACACCATCTGCTCCACAGGACCGCCTCAGCGCAGCAGCCATCGCCACCTCACCCGGCCGCTTGGCCAGGCGCCCAGCACAGCTGCTTCGCCAGCCACACCATCTCAGGCGCGCCCTCTCCAGCAACACAGCTGCCGCGCTCAGCACATGACCTCCAACTAGCCGCCTCCAGCACATCTGCCCCAAATCCCCTTCCAGGAGCTTCCAGTGGATAAGGCAAATAAATAATAGAAAAAAAATGGTTAGAATAATATTGGATTTTATTTAAATGGTGGTGAGATGGGAATGGGGGTTGTGGCATGATGGTAGTGGTGGGGTAAAAATGTTGATTTATTAATGGGATTGGATGAGATATTAAGTAATTTTTATTTATTTACAAACTCAAAATTATTTACAAAAATATTATTTATGACAAAATTTTATTTATATACAATATTACAAATCTCTTTTATTTTTCAAAGTGTATTTGTGAACAGAAAATGAACCTATTATTCCGAAGAAAATGACTTGTTTAATGAAAATCTAACATGTAAATTCTAACCCATTAGCAATAATATGTTCAAAAACTTATTTACGGATGAAATGAAATTAACATCAAACTATACATTATTTACAGACAACAGACGTCTAAAATCAACTATATGTATGAAGTTTAACACAAAAAATATGTAGTTATCAGTAACCAGCCAAACCAATAACACTCTGAATCTCCGAAGGGGTCTTGGGAATCTCCCAATCCATAACTGCCTGGATCTTTGCTGGGTCAACTGCAACACCAGCACCAGAGATAACATGCCCGAGGAAATGAACCTCGCACAACTAGAAATCGCATTTGCTGAATTTAGCAAACAACTTATGCTCACGAAGAACCTCTAACACTACCCTCAAATGCTGACGGTGTGTGGCCTCGTCCGGAGAGTAGACCAGTACATCATCAATGTACACTACAACGAAGCTATCTAAATAAGGCCTAAACACCCTATTCATGAGATCCATGAACGTTGCAGGAGCGTTGGTCAATCCGAAAGGAAGAACCAAAAACTCATAATGTCCATAACGGGATCTAAATGTCGTCTTGGACACATCCTTACTCCGAATCCTCAACTGATGATAACCAGATCGCAAATCAATCTTAGAAAAGACTGATGCATCTTGCAACTGGTCAAACAAATCATCAATACGAGGTAAGGGATACCTGTTATTCACTGTCACTTGGTTTAGCTTCCTGTAATCGATTCATAACCTAAGTGATCCATCCTTCTTCTTTACAAATAAGACAGGTGCGCCCCAAGGGGAAACACTAGGGTGAATAAATCCCTTATCTAGCAACTCTTGCAACTGCTTCCATAACACGGCTAACTCAGCAGGTGCCATCCGATATGGAGCCTTCGAGATAGGAGAGGTGCCCGGAAGCAACTCTATGGTGAACTCTATCTCTCTATCCGGTGGCAATCCAGATAAATCATTGGGAAAAATGTCTGGAAAGTCCTGCACTACCTCGATCTCTACAAGAGTAGGTGACTCATCAGCCTTAGGTACTAACACCACGCTGGCAAGAAAAGCGTCACAACCCTTGTTTACCATGCGCATCGCCTTCACGGCAGAGATGACCAACTTTCCTGCCAAATTCCTTGGAAAGGATGAGAGAACTCATCCTTACCAGGAATGTGGAAAACAATCCTCTTTCCACGATAATCTACTAACGCATAGTGCTCCTCTAGCCAATCCAGACCAAGAATAGCATCAAAGTCCTTCATCTTTAGCAAGAAGAAACACCTTCTAGGACTCTATCCTCAATGCACACAGGTAACGACGGAATACACTTCCTAGTCGATAGCGTACCCGCAGGTGTGTGTACAGGCAACGGGACTTCTAAATCCTCAAACTCTACGCCTAACTCTAGAGATAACTGCCTAGCGAAACGCTCGAATGAACGAGTGAGTGGCACCCGTATCAAACAAAACTCGAGCGTGCACACCTAGAAGTTAACCGTACATTCGGTGACATGCTCCGCCTGCTCGGCATCCTCTCGTGCTAGAGCAAACACTCGAGCTGGGGCTCGAGGCCTTCCTGATCTTCTTGTAGCTGGCGCTGCTGCTTCTACCGCTGCTGGGGCTGGCGCTCCGCGCTGGACTCCCTGCTGAAGTCTCGGACAATCCTTGATCCTGTGGTCGCTGCTTCCGCACTTCAAGCATTTCTCCGCAATCATCCAACACTCCGTACCACCATGTGTCTTCCCGCAATGGGGACACTCCTTCTTCACACCAGGGGAATGTTGAGAAGGTACCTGTGCACTGCTGGTTGTTACCGGATGCTGCGTTGCCTAGTACACTGCTTTCTTATTGTCCTGCCGCTGGAACGTAGCTGCAGGCCTCTTCTGCGAATCCTTCTTCTCCTCGAGATACTGCTGCATCTCGCCCTCCTGTCTACAAGCAGCATAAGTGCCTCATCCAAGGTACGATGGTCAACCGCCACTAACCTCGTCCTCAGTGATGGCCTCAAGCCCATCACGAACTTCTTTGCTTTCCTGCGCTCATCTATCACGATATGAGGTGCATATTTAGATAATTCTGCAAACCTGGCCTCATACTCGAGCACGGTCATGGGGCCTTGAGTCAAGGAAGGAACTCCTGCTCCATCCTGTCATGGATATGCTCGGGGTGAATTTGGCCCGAAAGAGCCTCACGAACTCGTCCCAAGCAACCTCAATAGCGTCGTCCTCGAACCGGGTACGCAGTAATGAAGCCCACCAACATCAGCTCTCTCCTGTAACATAACCTTCATAAGCACCAACTAAACACTTCAACTTAATAGGATATAAACAAATAAAACTAGCACATACCTGTAGCATATAGGTGGCTAAAGTAACCTTATCATCGTCCGCACACCTAATAGCCCGAAGATCTTCTCGATCTCCCTCATCCAGCTTTCTTCTAGTAACGGATCGCTCTCCCCCTTAAAAGAGGGTGGCAACATCCTCTTCAATCTTTCCATGATGGAAGGTCCACCATGGTCCTGAGCTGGAACTTGAGTCTGCTACATCAAACAACAAATAATACACATTCAACATAACATCATACAATTAATAAAACAGATTACACTTTGATTGATTATGCTAACCTGAGCCTCCAACTAAGCCAGGAGTGTAGCCTGGGTGTGGGCTTGCGTCTGCATGGCCTGCACCAAACCATGCATGAACACTCCATAATCCACAAGAGGCAGTGGGAGAAGTACTGGACCCTGTGGTGTTGGGGCCTGCTGCTCTGCCTGCTCCTCACGCCTCTGCTCGCCCTCACGAGCAGGAGCACCGCCACGTCTACCACGCGAAGCCATGGCTGCAATAAATTTCAGCCACTATTAGAGCTATGTTAATTTACTCCTAACCATTTTCTTATCTATTTTCCATTCATTATTAATCAATTCTACACATGTGACAATTATATAAAGATTTAGCATGTATGGGATGATGACTTATGTATATTTATGTACTATCTCAATCAGTCTCTCTGATACCAATCTCTGCGACGACCCTCCTTATACCGGTACGATTATACCAATCCACGTCGGTATAGTGAGTCTCATCACAGTGGGACATTTACCCAACACTAACATACGATCGAGATGTACACAAATATAAATACAGAGTAGCGGAAGAAAAGAACTACTATTTTCATTTCATCATCCACATTCAACCATACATGATCAATATAGCGAATTAAAGAGCTAATCTCCACATAATAAAAGTTAATTCCGAAATACAAAGCTCGTCCACAATTACATAATATTTCAATTACAATGCCTCATTACGTACTATGAAAGCAAAAGTCACAACGTCGACTCCGCCAACCTACTCGCCACGCTCGGAGTCACTCTCCACTGTCTCCTCCAAAGTGTCGGGTCACCAACTAAACCTATATGCCGAGCAAGGAGTGAGTCTAAAAGACTCAGCAAATAACTCCATACACATCATTCATGCATACATCATAGTAGTTTCTACATTCTAATTCACGAAGCAAAACTATAGCATGCTTGAAATTGATAAGAGACAACCTAGCATGGTATTTCTACAAAATTTAAAACATATGGTACATGACTTAAGACATTCCAAAAAAATATCCTATCACATGCTTTCTACTCATCCCTTCACATGAGAGCTAACATTTGACATTTAGGCTAACAAGGTAGTCTTCTAAGCATGGAATCTCACACACATATAAAAGAAGTACTCCTAACATGGAGACCGGGAGAAGAACTCTCCACTCTAATCAGTGGTACTGTCCACCTCCAAGATTTCATCCTAACGCCCATAGGATTTTAACACATTGAACCTTCCCGTGAAGACTTTTCCACGGTACGGTTCCACAGCCCTCTATGGAAGCAGTGTCACACACGGCACATTTTACACATTTCGATTTGTAACACACACATTTCATACGATTTACACATGACTTACATTTTATCATTCATGCACATGACTCTGTTTTCCTAAATCAGAGTACTACTATTTGATAGAATTTAAACACTCAGTAATTTTACACTAATCAGGTTGAAAACACATAATGAAACCCTAATCATGATAGCATGCATTAATAACTTATTTTCACATGGAAATATCACAATATACTCAACTATTATCCAAATCACATGAAAACTTAACCACACATTTCTTACAGGTTCCTGACCTTACATGCAAATTTTCATATTTTCTGAACTACACAGAATTTACAGAAAATGAAATACTTATTCACATGCCATTAATAATTTGGTTATCATGGAAGCACAACATAAATGTCAGATTTGACAGTTTACCGATCTGTACCTAACAAGCACATCATCACATAAAATTTTCCCAAATTTATCTCACATCATACAATTTACTGTGATTTTTACAAGGACCTACATATGCTTTCTATTTTCAGTACAGAAATTGTAATAATCACATGATCATGGAAAATTCCCAAGTTTACAGAGCATGGACTGACATGTATACACATGGTCTAGAAAAATTATGGCATTCAAATTCCTCATGAATCGTTTAAACAGCCAAGTAGCATAACGAAGACCTTATCTACGTGTGGTTCAAATAAATGTAACAATTACACAATTTGCAGAAATTCACTAAACTTCCACACACATTCTATTATCTACATCACATAACATATAAAAATTACACTATATCCTATATCCATGCAAACTTTGGAAATTAGGTATATAGGCAGAACAGTTTCCTGTTCTGTCCTGAAGAACTTAACGCACTGTCTGGCCGTTCACAGAGCTTAACGGCAGCATCGTCTGCCGCCAACTAAGGACCTTAACGGCAAGGGATCTTGCCGTCATGTTCCTGTCTGTGCAAAAACAGAAACCGAGCTCCAAGAAAAGGAGAATGTGGGGGATCCAGGACACGAATAAAATCCCATAAAATCCCTAAGACCTACTGGACATATACATGGATCACGGGGATGGGTTACTTGCATCTTGTAAAATCTCCAAGGGGTGAAAATGGGCGATGAAGCTCTCCTTGGGCAGTCCCAAGAAGCCTCAGAAACACCATCACTCCGTCTTTTGTGGTGTTGTAGCTTCCAGTCCGAGGTCGGGGAAGCCTCCTCCTATGTCCAAGCTAGCTTCTAGTCGTTGTAGATCGCCGGATGAAGCTCCAATCGCCGGATCTGAGCTCTAAAAGCTCAGGTTTTCTCACAGGGCTTAGGGTTTCTCTCCTTCTCCTTGCAAAGAGCCAAGATATGGTCTTGGGGTTGGAGAAAGGGGTTTGTTTATAGGAGAGAGACCTTTCAACTCACGCAGGGGTTGATGTGAAGGCTTGAGAGCCGTTAGGGACGTCTCCCCAATGGTTGAGATAGCTTGCCCCCGAAATTTCAGGGTCTGCTGCGCACTGAGTTTCAGAGAGCTAGACGTCCACATCCATGGCCGCCTACTGAAGTGTTAGCGTCCAACGATATGGACGTTGACTCACATGGACGTCCATCGATGTTGACGCCAATTGGCCCTTCGGCTAGAGCTTAAAAACATGCAGATCCATGCTTACTTCATACATATAGTACATGAAACCTATGTATTAAATGTATACACTACTACACCATGCAAACATCCAATATTTACAACTAATATACACATGCACACATAAGTACGAATAGCTAATATTGTACATAGATATCTACATATGCATATACAAGTTACACACACATGAATTCACATAAATAGAATAAAATGACAAACAAATCGAGGACCTTACAAATATGATGATAATTGAATGATGAATTTTTCGGAATGGTTACTTCTAATCTTCAGCCTGAAGAATCAGTCCATCATCCTCTCAAGCTGATAATGAGGAGGTGAGTTTAAGGGTCAATCCCACTTATGCACATGAAGCTCAAGATGACCCTGAACTCTCCCAATTTTTTTCCCACTACTCGCTCGAGGACATCATTTCTATGCTCTCCAAGCATACACCTCGGGCGAGAGCTTCCACCTCTTCACCTTCTATTTTTATGGCCTCTCAGTCCAAGCCCATTCTGAGGCCTGTCACTCAATCTCGGGTTCCTGTCCCCACTCTTCCACCACTCCTTCTGCACCAACTCCCATTCCAACCCCTCCTTCTGCTTATCCACCTTATGTCCAACCTACACCCCCACTCAATCTGAATAGTCTCCAAATCCAAAATGGAGGGTTTTTTTTAGGAAGCTATTAGCTGAATCTCTGTCCTATTTAAACCTCACTATAGACACCCCATTCTGACCCATAAGTCGATCCATATTTCTTGTTCTCTTAATGAGCCCCAAGTTGGTCACTCATCTTGAGCCCATTTGTTAGCCATGTTTTGAGCCCATTAAAGCCTAATTCTCAACTTATCTCATCTATTATCACTTCTAGAGTCCTTATCCTAGAGTTTCAACTATCAGGCTTTAACACGAGAACCTTGAGGGTCGCGTTCATGTCATTTAACCTATTAAAATCCTTAAATAGTTGATCATATTTTCTAAATAATCAATTAAAATTAAAAAATGATTTGTCATCCTTAATACGACGGGTCGTGGCGTCAAGTTAGTCTTCAGCCAGTCCTTCCTGGCCGTCGCGATAGGCCATGCATATCCATTCACGTACCTTCATTGTCACGACCACCTTGGTCGTCACGTGAGTCCTTGTCGCGTCCCTACGACCCTCCGTATCATGGTCTGCATCCGCTGGCCGCCGCAACCACCTCCACTTTATCCTCCATTGGCTTTATCTTCTTCCACAACAGCCCCACAACCCCCTACCGCAGTTTGAGGTTCCATCTAACCTTGGACCCTCCTAGGACTCTTCCCATGCAGTTTTATTTGACATTCTATTATTTGCATGGGCCATATCACTTATGAATGAGATATTCTCTCTCCTCTCTATATAAGTGACCCTACCTTTTTAGAAAGAAGAGAAGACCCCTAGCCACCATGAAGTGCTGCCCAATTCTTTCCAGATCTCCCTTTTAGCTCGTAGCCCTCCCATTTTCTCCCATTTTCTCACTATCCTTTTCATCAAGTCACACTTCTTTCTTCAAGTATGGAGCTTGGAGGCTGAGGAGGCAACTTCCATCATCTTCAGAGGTTGTTGCACGACTCAAGAGCACCATCTACAGCCAGGGTCGCCCCTTTGGGGCCCTTTTCTTCCTTCTCTTCTTCTCATTTCTTTTCATGCATGTTATTATTTTCCTTTAAATAGAAGCACATCATTCTTCCAATGTTTTTATGCAACCCAAGGGTTTTCAAAACACCCCCCAGGTTCGTTCCCTCCATGTTTCATTCTTTTTAGTTCGTTTTGAGTAGATACTTCACTTAAATATGGTCTAACAATGTTTCTTTTTTTGGTGTTTCCTTGTTTTGGCAGGTACTAAGGAAAGATTAGACGAGGGGCTCTTATTCTTTGGCTAGCCGGAGGACAGGAAGAAGGTCCCCCCATCCATCTCCTATACTATTGAGAAGGAATCATACATCTCCGTTGTGACAGTATTGACGCGACCTATCTAAGCGTCGCGATAAGCTTCATATTGCTACGGGTACTCCGGTCACAACATCGGTAAGTGACCCTTCTCAGTTCTTTTTCCTAGCACGTTAGCCTTTGATTTTCATTCATATCTTAGAGAAACATGTTAGGTGGCGATCACATTCCTTATGATATATAGTGAACATTTATCATGTTTGTGTGTTTCGAGGGGTGCGCAATCCCGTGATTACACCTTTTGGTGATCACGTGGGACATTCACTGCTAGCCTCGTTCTTCTTGCTTGTTTGCCTGCGAAGTTGGTGTGCTAATGTGCTTAGTAGAATCATGTTAGTGCTGCTTCTATGTTTTTTCTATTTTTGTTCTTTGTTTCTAACCTGAGGCATCGTGCCGTCGCGACCTTATGGCGTCCATAATGGCAGATGCGACTTCGGGTACGCGTTCCCCACTCTGTCCTTTGTCCTGATCTTCTTTTGAGGCTTTAATAGGTTATCTCCATGTTGCTATGTCTTGTATACTCGTGATTCGTTGTGCTAGAACCCTATTAGGCTTGGGTTTTCCTTTTATTTTCACTGTCTATTTCTGGGTCCTATCACGACACATCAGGCTGCTACGACATTGTCGTGCCAGAGGAGGAGGATGTGACTACAGGTAAACTTTGTTTGTTGCTATTTTCCATTCCATGCACAATTTTTATTTGCCTAGGGAGTCTTCATCTTGTGTTTGCTTTCTTCCATGTTGTATTATGCCTTAGGATAGTCTGTTTGCCCACTGTTTGCGTGTAACTGTGGGTTTTTGTAACCTGAGGATAACGCGACCGATCCCTCGATCACGATAAGGTCACAGCAGAATCGGTCTTTGCGACTTCAACATAGAGCCATCAGTTGATGTTTGTTAGTTTAGGATAGAATTGCATGCCCCCCGGTGCACATAGGCTCATGCATACACTATTTTTCGTGTAGATAGGACTCCTCCTTGGTTGTGGAGACCCTCTCACCTGCGAGCACTCATGGCTGACTAGAGCCTGCTACCGAGGGCCTCTGTAAGTCCCCGTGGCCGTACGCACAGTGCGGTTGTCGAGCTGGTTGTACCCATTGTCCCCTAGTTCAGGTCTGCGTGTGAGTTGTGTATTTCACCTTAGTTACACCGGAGTACTCGAGTACACACCTACTAGGGTTCTTATTTGTTAAGTGCAACTTCATTAATTAATCCATTAAAGGCTAAGTGCAACCCCTAAAACCTTAACGATAATCATGTCAACTTGGGAGCATGCTTGATATACTCCCTCTTATCTCACGTCCATCGTGTGTGATAGAGTCTAGGCTTTGTTTTGTGGTCTTTTCATCTCCCCTAAATTGTTTAGCGGTAGTGTATGCGTCATTTAGGTTTATCGAGTCAATCCCCCCAAACCATTGT
>JACBKR010003932.1:0-29070 GCA_014218235.1 Colocasia esculenta
CCTACCCGCGTCGTAAAAGAGTGCGCGGGAAAATGGCCGATTTCGCCACCCCTGACGGATTGCTCCCACCCCCTTCTAGCTAGAAGAAGAAATGGGCATAACTTTCCGCCTGGGTATCAGAATCGCTTATGTGACCACTCTTCGGAATCGTCACTCCGAGCCGGCGAGAAGGACGCCAGTTCGTGAAATTCTGACCCCGGCGCCCGAATGCCACCTCGGGGCGTGTGTACTATTACACCGATTTTTTGAACCACTTCGGTAAAACGTGGATATTTCCTCGACCGGTGATCGGAAACCCGCCCGCGAGCCCCAATTCCGAATCGACACTCCGACCCGGTCGGCCCTGGGCTAGACTCAGAGATTTCCTGTCCGGCGCCTTGATTCCGCTCTCGGAGGGCGGCAGCGGCTCCCGATGCGCACGGATTCCGATACGCCTTCGATAAAACGGCCATAACTTTCCGTCCGGTTATCGGAATCGCTTATATGACAACTTTTTGGAATCGACACTCAGTAGGTAGCACTGCGCTCGCTTTAGTTGCGGGGCGATCGGACGCCATTTTCGAGTCGAAAAAATCAACTCGTTCGGCCACCAAAATTCGATTCCTACCGGCGATCGCATTTTTTGCTGCGACGTCTCCTGGATCACACGGTCCCTGAGGTCGAAGGTCGCGTTTTTTTCAGATCGACCCTTCTCGGCGGTTTCGAGGTCGCCGTAGACACGGCCCGACGGCTCCTACCCGCCGTCCTAAACTAGTGCGCGGGAAAAGGGCCGATTTCGCCACCCTGACGGATTGCTCCCACCCCTTTCACGAAAGAAATGGGCATAACTTTCGCCCGAGTATCAGAATCGCTTATGTGACCACTCTTCGGAATCGTCTCTCCGAGCCGGTCGAGAAGACGCCAGTCTCGTGAAATTTCGAGCCCGACACCCGTAATGCCACATCGGGGTTTGTGTACTAGAACACTGATTTTCGCACCACTTCGGTAAAAGTGGATATTTCCTCGCCGGTGATCGGAACTGCCCGCGAGGCCCCAATTCGGAATCTGCCACTCCGACCCGGTCGGCCCTGGGCCGGCCTCGGAGATTCCGGTCCGGCGCCCGGATCCGCTTCCGGAGGGCAAGGGCTCCCGATGCGCACGGATTCTGACATGCCTTCGTAAAAAACGGCCATAACTTTCCGCTCGGGTATCAGAATCGCTTATATGCCCACTTTTCGAATTGGCACTCAGAGGCGCTCGTCGCCTTTGATTGCCGAGGCGATCGGATGCCGTTTTTGAGTCGAACATCAATCGTTTCGGCCACAAAATTTCGATTCCTGCTGGCGATTTGCGTTTTGTTGCCGCGACGTATCTGGATCACGCAGCTCCTCTGAGGTCGAAGGTCACATTTTTTTCAGAATCGACCCTTCTCGGCGGTCGAAGGTCGCTGTCGACCGGGCCCAACGGCACCTACCCGCGTCGTAAACGAGTGCGCGCGAAAATGGCCGATTTCGCCACCCCTGACGAATTGCTCCCACCCCCTTCTACGGAAGAAATGGGTATAACTTTCCGCCGGGTATCAGAATCGATTATGTGACCACTCTTTGGAATCGTCTATCCGAGCTGGTCGAGAAGACGCCATTTCGTGAAATTCTAACCCCCTGCGCCAAAATGCCACCTCGAGGCGTGTGTACTAGTACATCGATTTTTGCACCACTTCGGTAAAACGTGGATATTTCTTCGCCGGTGATCGGAACGCCCCGAGGCCCCAATTCTGATTCGGCACTCCGACCCGGTCGGCCCTGGGCTGGAATCGGAGATTCCTGTCCGGCGCCGGATTCCGCTCCCGGAGGGCGGCAGCGGCTACCGATGCGCACGGATTCCGACACGCCTTCGGTAAAACGGCCATAACTTTCCGCACGGGCATCAGAATCGCTTATATGACCACTTTTGGAATCGACACACAGAGGCGCTCGTCGCCGTTCGTAGCCGGCGATCGGACGCCATTTTTGAGTCGAAAATCAATCGTTTCGGCCACCAAAATTTCGATTCCTACCGGCGATTCGCGTTTTTTTTGCCGCGACGTCTCCTGTATCACACGGCTCCTCTGAGGTCGAAGTCGTATTTTTTTCAGAATCGGCCCTTCTCGGTGGTCGAAGGTCGCCGTCGACGCGGCCCGACGGCTCCTACCCGCGTCGTAAATGAGTGCGCGGGAAAATGACCGATTTCGCCACCCCTGACGGATTGCTCCCACCCTTCTTCGGAAGAAATAGGCATAACTTTCCGCCTGGGTATCGAATCGCTTATGTGACCCTCTTCGGAATCGTCACTCCGAGCCGGTCGAGAAGACGCCAGTCTCGTGAAATTCTGACCCCCGCCCGAAATGCCACCTCGGGGCGTGTGTACTATTACACCGATTTTTGAACCACTTCGGTAAAACGTGGATATTTCCTCGACCAGTGATCGGAACCGCCCGCGAGGCCCCAATTCCGAATCGACACTCCGACCCGGTCGGCCCTAGGCTGGACTCAGAGATTTCCTGTCCGGCGCCCGGATTCCGCTCCCGGAGGGCGGCAGCGGCTCCCGATGCGCACGGATTCCGATACGGCTTCGGTAAAACGGCTATAACTTTCCGCTCGGCCATCGGAATCGCTTATATGACCACTTTTCGGAATCGGCACTCAGAGGCTCTAGTCGCGATCAATTGCCGAGGCGATCGGATTGCCGTTTTCGAGTCGAAAATCAATCGTTTCGGCCACCAAAAATTTGATTCCTGCCGGCGATTTTAGTTTTTTTGCCGCGACGTCTCCTGGATCACGCAGCTCCTCTGAGTCGAAGGTCACGTTTTTTTCAGAATCGACCATTCTCGGCGGTCGAAGGTCGCCGTCGCCGCGGCCCGACAGCTCCTCACCTCGTCGTAAACGTGTGTGCGCAAAATGCCGATTTCGCCACCCCTGACGGATTGCTCCCACCCCTTCTACGGAAGAAATATGCATAACTTCCGCCCGGGTATCAGATCGCTTATGTACCACTCTTCGGAATCGTCTCTCGAGCCGGTCGATAAGACGCCAGTCTCGTGAAATTTCGAGCCCGACGACCGCCCGACATGCCCCTCGGGGCTTGTGTACTAGAACACTGATTTTCGCACCACACTTCGGTAAAACGTGGATATTTCCTCGCCCGTGATCGGAACTGTCCCGCGAGGCCCCAATTTCGAATCTGGACTCCGACCCGGTCGGCCCTGGGTCGACTCGAGATTTCCGTCCGGCGCCCGGATTCCGCTTCCGGAGGGCGGCAGCGGCTCCCGATGCGCACGGATTCTGACATGCCTTGGTAAAACGGCCATAACTTTCCGCTCCGGTATCAGAATCGCTTTAATGACCACTTTTCGAAATTGGCACTCAGAGGCGCTCGTCTCCTTTAATTGCCGAGGCGATCGGATGCCGTTTCGAGTCGAAAATCATCGTTTCGGCCAGCCAAATTTCGATTCCTGCTGGCGATTTGCGTTTTGTTGCCGCGACGTCTCCTGGATCACGCAGCTCCTCTGAGGTCGAACGTCACATTTTTTTCAGAATCGACCCTTCTCGCGGTCGAAGGTCGCTGTCGACGCGGCCCAACGGCACCTACCCGCGTCGTAAACGAGTGCGCGCGAAAATGGCCGATTTCGCCACCCCTGACGAATCTCCCACCCCTTCTACGGAAGAAATGGGTATAACTTTCCGCCTGGTTATCAGAATCGCTTATGTGACCACTCTTCGGAATCGTCTATCCGAGCCGGTCGAGAAGACGCCATTTTCGTGAAATTCTGACCCCTGTGCCAAAATGCCACCTCGGGGCGTGTGTACTAGTACATCGATTTTTGCACCACTTCGGTAAAACGTGGATATTTCTTCGCCCGGTGATCGGAACCGCCCGCAAACCCCATTCTGATTCGGCACTCCGACCGGTCGGCCCTGGGCTAGACTCGGAGATTTCCTGTCCGGCGCCCGGATTCCGCTCCGGAGGGGCGGGCAGCGGCTACCGATGCGCACGGATTCCGACACGCCTTCGGTAACAAACGGCCATAACTTCCGCACGGGCATCAGAATCGCTTATATGACCACTTTTTGGAATCGACACTCAGAGGCGCTCGTCGCTGTTGGTAGCCGTGGCGATCGGAACGCCATTTTTGAGTCGAAAATCAATCGTTTCGGCCACCAAATTTCGATTCTACCGGCGATTCGCATTTTTTTGCCGCGACGTCTCCTGGATCACACGGCTCCTTTAGGTCGAAGGTCACATTTTTTTCAGAATCGGCCCTTCTCGGTGGTCGAAGGTCGCCGTCGACGCGGCCGACGGCTCCTACCCGCGTCGTAAATGTGTGCGCGGGAAAATGGCCGATTTCGCCACCCCTGACGGATTGCTCCCACCCCTTCTGCGGAAGAAATAGGCATAACTTTCCGCCCGGTATCAGAATCGCTATGTGACCACCTTCGGAATCGTCTCTCCGAGCAGGTCGAGAAGACGCCAGTTTCGTGAAATTTGACCCCGGCGACGGAAATGCCACCTCGGGGTGGTGTGTACTAGTACACCGATTTTTGCACCACTTCGGTAAAACGTGGATATTTCCTCGACGTGTGATCGGAACCGCCCGCGAGGCCCAATCCGAATCGACACTCCGACCCGGTCGGCCCTGGGCTGGACTCAGAGATTTCCTGTCCGGCGCCCGATTCCGCTCCCGGAGGGCGGCAGCGGCTCCCGATGCGCATGGATTCTGACACGCCTTCGGTATAAAACGGCCATAACTTTCCGCCGGTTATCGGAATCGCTTATATGACCACTTTTTGGAATCGACACTCAGTAGCACTCGTCGTTCTTAGTAGCCGAGGCGATCGGACGCCATTTTCGAGTCGAAAATCAATCGTTTCGGCCACCAAAATTTCGATTCCTATCGGCGATTCACGTTTTTTTGCTGCGACGTCTCCTGGATCACACGGCTCCTCTGAGGTCGAAGGTCGCATTTTTTTCAGAATCGACCCTTCTCGGCGGTCGAAGGTCGCCGTCGACGCGGCCCGACGGCTCCTACCCGTGTCGTAAACGAGTGCGCGGGAAAATGGCTGATTTCGCCACCCCTGACGGATTGCTCCCACCCCTTCTACGAAAGAAATGGGCATAAATTTCCGCCCGGGTATCAGAATCGCTTATGTGACCACTCTTCCGAATCGTCTCTCCGAGCGGGTTGAGAAGACGCCAGTCTCGTGAAATTTCGAGCCCGACGCCCCAAATGCCACCTCGGGGCGTGTGAACTAGAACACCAATTTTCGCACCACTTCGGTAAAACGTGGATACTTCCTCGCCCGGTGATCGAAACTGCCCGCGAGTCCCCAATTCTGAATCTGCACTCCGACCCGGTCGGCCCTGGGCCGGCCTCGGAGATTTCCGGTCCGGCGCCCCGATTCCGCTTCCGGAGGGCGGCAGCGCCTCCCGATGCGCACGGATTCTGACACGCCTTCGGTAAAACGGCCATAACTTTCCGCCCGGGTATCAGAATCGCTTATATGACCACTTTTCGAATCGTCACTCAAAGGCGATCGTTGCCCTCAATTGGCGAGGCGATCGATGCCGTTTCCGAGTCAAAAATCAATCGTTTCGACCACCAAATTTCGATTCCTGCCGACGATTCGCGTTTTTTTGCCGCGACGTCTCCTGGATCACACGGCTCCTCTGAGGTCGAAGGTCGTGTTTTTTTCAGAATCGGCCCTTCTCGGCGGTCGAAGGTCACCGTCGACGCGGCCCGACGGCTCCTACCCGCGACGTAAACAAGTGCGCGCGAAAATGGCCGATTTCGCCACCCCTGACGGATTGCTCCCACCCCTTCTACGGAAGAAATGGGCATAACTTTCCGCCCGGGTATCAGAATCGCTTATGTGACCACTCTTCGGAATCGTCTCTTCGATCCGGTCGAGAAGATGCTAGTCTCGTGAACTTTCGAGCCCGGCGCCCGAAATGCCACCTCGGGGCGTGTGTACTAGTACACCGATTTTCGCACCACTTCTGTAAAATGTGGATATTTCCTCGCCCGGTGATCGGAACCGCCCGCGAGGCCCCAATTCTGAATCGGAACTCCGACCCGGTCGGCCCTGGGCTGGACTCGGAGATTTCCTGTCCGGCGCCCAGATTCTGCTCCCGGAGGGCGGCAGCGGCTCCCGATGCGCACGGATTTCGACACGCCTTCGGTAAAACGGTCATAACTTTCCGCCCAGGCATCGGAATCGCTTATTTGACCACTTTCTGGAATCGGCACTCAGAGGCGCTCATCGCCCTTATTTGCCGAGGCGATCGGACGCCGTTTCCGAGTTGAAAATCAATCGTTCGGCCACCAAAATTTCGATTCCTGTCGACGATTCGCATATTTTTGCCGCGACGTCTCCTGCATCACGCGGCTCCCCGGCAGGGCTGCCGCCCACAGTCGTCCCTTCTCGGCGGTCGAAGGTCGCCGTCGACGCGGCCCACGGCTCCTCCCCGCGTCGTAAACGAGTGCGCGCAAAAATGGCCGATTTCGCCACCCCTGACGGATTGCTCCCACCTCCTTCTACGGACGAAATGGGCATAACTTTCCGCCCGGGTATCAGAATCGCTTATGTGACCACTCTTCGGAATCGCCTCTCCGAGCCGGTGGAGAAGATGCCAGTCTCGTGAAATTTCGATCCCGACGCCCGAAATGCCACCTCGTGGCGTGTGTACTAGTACACCGATTTTTGCACCACTTCGGTAAAACGTGGATATTTCCTCGCCCGGTGATCGGAACCGCCCGCGAGGCCCCAATTCTGAATCTGCACTCCGACCCGGTCGGCCCTTGGGCGGACTCGGAGATTTCCGGTCCGGCGCCCGGATTCCGCTCCCGGAGGGCGGCAGCGGCTCCCGATGCGCACGGATTCTGACACGCCTTTGGTAAAACGGCCATAACTATCCACCCGGGTATCAGAATCGCTTGTATGACCACTTTTCGAAATCAGCACTCAGAGGCGTTCGTCGCCTCCGATTGCCGAGGCGATCGGATGCCGTTTCCAAGTCTAAAATCAATCGTTTCGACCACCAAAATTATGATTCCTGCCGGCGATTTGCGTTTTTTTGCCGCGACGTCTCCTGGATCACGCGGCTCCTCTGAGGTCGAAGGTCGCGTTTTTTTCAGAATCGGCCCTTCTCGGCGGTCGAAGGTCGCCGTCGACGCGGCCCGACGGCTCCTACCCGCGTCGTAAATGAGTGCGCGCGAAAATGGCCGATTTCGCCACCCCTGACGGATTGCTCCCACCCCTTCTACGGAAGAAATGGACATAACTTTCCGCCCGGTACCAGAATCGCTTATGTGACCACTATTCGGAATCATCTCAACGAGCCGGTCGAGAAGACGCCAGTCTCGTGAAATTCCTTCCCCGACGCCCGAAATGCCACCGCGGGGCGTGTGTACTAGTACACCGAGTTTTGCACCACTTCTGTAAAACGTGGATATTTCCTCGCCCGGTGATCGGAACCGCCCGCGAGGCCCCAATTCTGAATCGGCACTCCGACCCGGTCGGCCCTGGGCTGGACTCGGAGATTTCCTGTCCGGCGCCCAGATTCTGCTCCCGGACGGCGGCAGCGGCTCCCGATGCGCACGGATTTCGACACGCCTTCGGTAAACGTCATAACTTTCCGCCCGGTATCAGAATCGCTTATATGACCACTTTTTGGAATCGGCACTCAGAGCGCTCGTCGCCCTTAATTGCCGAGGCGATCGGACGCGCTTTCCGAGTCGAAAATCAATCGTTTCGGTCACCGAAATTTTGATTCCTGTCGACGATTCGCATATTTTTGCTGCGACGTCTCCTGCATCACGCGGCTCCCCTGCAGGGCTGCCGCCCACAGTCGTCCCTTCTCGGCGGTCGAAGGTCGCCGTCGACGCGGCCCACGGCTCCTCCCCGCGTCGTAAACGAGTGCGCGCAAAAATGGCCGATTTCGCGACCCCTGACGGATTGCTCCCACCCCTTCTACGGACGAAATGGGCATAACTTTCCGCCCGGGTATCAGAATCGCTATGTGACCACTCTTCGGAATCGTCTCTCCGAGCCGGTCGAGAAGACGCCAGTCTCGTGAAATTTCGAGCCCGACGCCCGAAATGCCACCTCGGGGCGTGTGAACTAGAACACCGATTTTTGCACCACTTCGGTAAAATGTGGATATTTCCTCGCTCGGTGATCGGAACCGCCTGCGAGGCCCCAATTCCAAATCGGCACTCCGACCTGGTCGGCCCTGGCTGGACTTGGAGATTTCCTGTCTGGCGCCCGGATTCCGCTCCCGGAGGGCGGCAGCGGATCCCGATGCGCACGGATTCCGACACGCCTTCTGTAAAACGGCCATAACTTTCCGCCCGGGCATCGGAATCGCTTATATGACCACTTTTTGGAATCGGCACTCAGAGGCGCTCGTCGCCCCTGATCGCCGAGGCGATCGGACGCCATTTTCGAGTCAAAAATCAATCTTTTCGGCCACCGAATTTCAGTTCCTGCCGGCGATTCGCATATTTTTGCCGCGATGTCTCCTGGATCACGCGGCTCCCCTGCCGGGCTGCCGCCCACAGTCGTCCCTTCTCGGCGGTCGAAGGTCGCCGTCGACGCGGCCCAACGGCTCCTCCCCGCGTCGTAAACGAGTGCGCGCGAAAATGGCCGATTTCGCCACCCCTGACGGATTGCTCCCACCCACTTCTACGGAAGAAATGGGCATAACTTTCCGCCCGGGTATCAGAATCGCTTATGTGACCACTCTTCGGAATCGTCTCTTCGAGCCGGTCGAGAATATGCCAGGATCGTGAAATCCGAGCCCGGCACCCAAAATGCCATCTCAGGGCGTGTGTACTAGTACATCGATTTTCGCACCACTTCGGTAAAACGTGGATATTTCCTCGCCCAGTGATCGGAACCGCCCACGAGGCCGCAATTCCGAATCAGCACTCCGACCCGGTCGGCCCTGGGCCGGACTCAGAGATTTCCTGTCCGGCGCCCAGATTCCGCTCCCGGAGGGCGGCAGCGGCTCCCGATGCGCACGGATTCCGACACGCCTTCGGTAAAACGGCCATAACTTTCCGCCCGGGCATCGGAATAGCTTATATGACCACTTTTCGGAATCGGCACTCAAAGGCGCTCGTCGTCCTTGTTCTTCTTGAAGTCTTTGTTCTTCTTGAAAAATCTTCTTCCGGACTGATACTTCTTCTTCTTTGCTAATATTTTCTGAAGTCTTCGAGACAGCATGGCTTCTTCATCATCACTATCTTTGCTACCTCACTGTTATCCAAAGATTCTTCTGATATCTCATCATTCACCTTGAGAGCATTTGATTGCTTCCTTCGCTGGAGGATTCTCCTAATCTCTCCATATTTATCTCATGAGCCTGAGAGATCCTATTAGCTTTTCCAATGACATTAATTTCAGATCATTGGCTTCCTCAATGGCTGTTACTTTTGGAGTCCATGAGGATGGCAGAGATCTGAGTATCTTCCTGACCATGTCTGGTACATCATAGACTTTACCTAATCAGCTAATCCATTTGTGATATCTGTGAATCTGCTAAACATCTGAGTTATGGATTCACTTGGCTGCATCTGGAACCTTTCATATTGGGCTACAAGAATATCGATTCTTGTCTCCTTTACTTTGTCTGTCCCTTCATAAGTAATCCTGAGCTTTTCCCACATTCCATTGCGGATTTACAGGCTGAAACTCTGTTGAATTCTTTCTTGCTGAGGGCACAGCAAAGGATGCTCTTGGCTTTGCAGTTTAGGGATATTCTTCTTCTGTCGTCATCTGTCCACTGAGCCTTAGCATTTGTGACTAGAAGATCACCTTCTTCTACAATGGACCATATTGTATAATCGTGGCCTTGTAGAAAGTACTCCATTCTTGTCTTCCAATAGGTGTAATCTTCTCCATCGAACAAGGGAGGCCTGTTGACTGACTGACCTTCGAAGTTGCTTTGGGCTGCCATTGATCTTTGCTCTTCAGATCGTTGGATCTTCTTCCTTGTCGAAGAGACTTGCTCTGATACCACTTGTTGCCCAGCTAGCTAGCCCAGAGGGGGGGGGGGTGAATGGGTTAGCAAAATTTGATCTTTGATTAAAACCTTTCACTAAAAAGATTACACAACAGCTTTAAACAAAAGTTAGAGTTAGAGGAAAAAGATAGCAAACGCACAAAGACACAACCACACGACACAAGGATTTTTATCCTGGTTCGGAACTCCTCTCCACAGGAGACCTACGTCCAGTCCCTGAGCAATGCCTCAGGATTTCACTAACAAGGGAACTATCCCCTTCACAGATCCTTACACCCAGCCTCAACTGGTCTTCCTTCAACCTGAAGGGAAAACAACCACCCTGGATACCACCAGGTCTTCCTTCGTCCAGAAGGGAACAAACCAATGAAGAGAAAATTTAAGAACACGCTTCAGACATTAGCTGAACTAGCTACAAGCTGAAGCAGACGAGCCTCAAGAGAGAAAAGGATTTAACAGGGTTCCTCTCCAAGGACTACACTGGCTCTCACACAAGAATTTCTTCTATGAACACTGAGAGCAAAAGAGCTACGGAAAACAATTGGAATGGACGCTTGTCTCTTGTTTGAAACTCAGAGGACTCGAAGAACTTGAGTTGCTTGCTTTTCAGAATGATATTCACTCTCGTTCCGTTCTTGTTCTTCTTCTCCGTCTTGAGGCTTGTATTTAAGCTTCTACTTGAAATTTGAACGTTAAAGGTACCGTTGTCTCTCATCCAGGTGTACGTTATACTGAAAGAAGTTGGAGTCTTGGAAGCTTCCAGTCAACAGTCTTTGAACACTTTGAACACGAAAAGAGAAGAAATCTTTTAGATATCTTTTGTCTTCTATTTGAATTAACGTTGCAAAGTGGAGATGGATCTGTTATCTGCACGCTTATCAAACAGATAGCAAACAGCTAAGCTGTCTCTGATGTCAGTCAACGTTAGAAAGAATAGCATGGAAATAGTAAGACCAATTAGCTGAAACTAAAAGACGTTTGCAGAATAGGCATGATTATGGACGATATCTTCTGCATGCATGCAAAGATACGTTTAGGTCACATCACATGCAGGTGTGTCAGAGATATGTATACGTGGACTTTGACTGGTCAACACAGATAAAAACAAGTCAATGAGAGATATACAAGTCGATGGCTCAATGACTTATGAAATCGTTATAACCATAGCAAATCGTTCTAAAAGAGGGTATAAGAAATCGTTATGAATCATGGCAAGTCGTTCTGATTTTGAAGAAATCGATGTGAAACACTTAACAAATCGTTATGAATGTAAGTCGTTGTGTTTCTAAAGATCGTTGTGAACACTTATAGAAATCGATATGAAATGCAAGTCGTTATGAGTTTCAAAGAAATCGTTACGAGAACCAAAGAAATCGTTACGGCTTAGCAAGTCGTTGCGAGTTCTAAAGAAATCGTTACGAGGTCTAAAGAATCGTTACGGCTAGAGAGTCGTTGCGAGTTCTAAAGAAATCGTTACGGCTAGAGAGTCGTTGCGAGTTCTAAAGAAATCGTTACGAGGTCTAAAGAAATCGTTACGGCTAGAGAGTCGTTACGGGTTCTAAAGAAATCGTTGCGATGTCTTAAAGAATCGTTGCGATATCGATTTGTTTTGAACTTTTCGGTCAGAAAGGAAATCGTTCTGCTTATCAAAGAAGTCGATGTGAAGTATGAAGAAGTCGATACAAAGACTTGGACAGAATATGAGATGAGACTTACCTGATTGTCCTGAACTTTCATTTTTCTTTTATTTCCTGTTCTCAAAGCTCAAGAAATTCATTAGAAATTTTGTTAATCAACAAATTCATTAGTATTATTTTGTTAATCATCAAAATTTAATATATAAATAAGTGAATTATTTTATGGGGAAAGTTTGGTCATCAATCTCCCCTTTTTGATGATGACAAAATATACTAAACATTACACAACAAACTAACATGTTTTTCAGAATAGCTTTAGTTTTCTCCCCCATTTTGTCAATAAGCAAAAGATGGTCGATGAGACAAAGAAGAAAGAAATCATTATATTAAGTTGAGAAAGATAGTACAAGGGAGATAACAAGGAGGCATGCTGTTCAATAACAGCCCATGCCTTGATCTCAAGATCTTCAAAAAGCTGCTGAAATACTCCAAAAGCAACTGAAAAGGTAAGGACCCATGGAGGGAATGTTCCTTTGAATGTAGAGTTGCTTTTGCTGTTCTAAGAATACTCCATACTGGGTTTTATCCAAGATAAATCTGTAAAATGTACTCTTACCAAAACTGGCCCGAAGGGAGAATTTGTCCAAAGAGATTGGATAATAAATCTTGTGATCTAGGAGATCCTGCTTCAGAGCATAGAAGGCAGAATATCTGGCTGCCCACACAACATAGATCTCTTGAATAGGAGTGATGGAGTTGAGATCCAAGAATGTTTCTGCTGAAAGAGTGGGCTTCCTTTGACTAGCTAGATCACGGTTGATAGCTTCCAACTGTAGATGTGAGGCCTGATAAGGAATGTCCCATTCTGAGGGAGTAAGTCTCTCACACTCAGAAATGAGTGGAGCCAAGGTCTGAGAAGAAATGCGGCCAGAGTGGTATTCTCTGAAGATGAACCGCAAGAATGAAGGTAGTTGCCCTGCTTGGCTGACATCCGGCCCATTTTCTTGCAAACATGTCTAAAGCATGAGATCCTGCATCTGAATCAAACACTAGGGAGTGTAGCTTTGGCAGAAGGACTAGAGAGTCAATTTGGAGATCAGCAAAGTCCACTGAGAGGGGAACATTTACAGGACGTTCTGATCTCAGCATCACTAAGGCTGAATGAAATTGGTAGAACTGTACCTCAGGCAGCTTGTTCAAGTAGCAGAAGTCACTGTACAGCTGAAAGTTCCTGGCAATACGAATCTCTTTCAAAATGTAAGGTCCCCAAGAGTTCTTATGTTGAATATGAACACTCAGAAAAGGTGAGTGGGTGAGCTCTGTGGGTAAGAGATTCTGCCCTGGCAGTCAAATACTTTTCATATTGAGCCTTATTTCCCTTGACAGCTGCCCACTGATCTTCAGTCTTGAACTCAGTGCCCTCAAGGATTTTGGATTTGTGGAATTGGATATCTGAGTAAGAGGAAGAACAATGTTTAGGTGTTCGGATAGGTTAAGGAAGGAATACCATAAATGGTAGAAAGAATGCACTTTTGAAGATATTCCTTGTAGATAGGTCTTCTCTTAGGATCAAGGGTAAGAGATACCAAAGAGGAGGGAATAAGGGAACATAAGGGATGCTAAGAGAGGAGGAAGTTTTTCTCTTTTTCTTGGCAGGACTGGGAGGATCAGTCCTGTGGATATGAGAAGCAGTGGAGAGAATGGTGATAAGGGTGTTTCTTTCAAAATCATCCGGAAGATTTGTGTCAAAGACACCAAGAGGTAGAGGTTTTTCGGAGGAAAGATAACAGAAGAAGGAGGAGTAGGAGGATAGAAAAGATGTTTGGGATTAAAGGATGAAGTTGGTTGAACTGGAGGTGTTTGAGCTTGAGGAGGTGAGGGTTTGGGATTGAATGAGGATGGAGCTGAGATGTGAGAAGGAGTGGGAGAGAAGGAAGGTTGAGATGAAATGAAGGATGAGGATGGTTGGGTGCGAGGCACAGGGTGTTTGATGGTTGGTGGTGCAGGAGGGGCTGTAGAAGGAGATGGAGGTGAGGAGAGGGTTGGAGTGGCAAGAGATGAAGTGTCAGGGGCCTTAGAAGCTGTCATTGGCTCTTTTCTCTTAGCCTGACCTTCTCTGACTGCTGAGGAGGGTCCTGAAGACCCTGAAGCTGACACTGGTTCTGCTGATCCCACAAAACTGATGGCCCTGCTGGCCGAGACCTTGAGCAGATGCCCTGCTGGCCCTGGTGGCCGAGGAGCAGCAGCTGGTCTGCTCGGAGAAACCCTACTAGACTTTGACAGAACAGCAAGCATAGACTTCATATCAGACATCTCTTTATTGAACCACCTCATTGCATTTCGGATTGAAGATAAGTCTGAGGAGGTTGAAGCTTGACTAGCAACAATGCCTTGAATACTTGTCTGAACTGATGACAAGATCTCTCCTTGAGCCTTCAACAATGCCATAACAGGCTTCAGATTTACTTTTCTATGGTCCTTTCTTGGCCTTCTGAGAACAATTCTCTTCTGCTTCCCTTGCTGAGTGACAGACTCCTCAAGATTAATATTGCTTGCACTTGGGCCTTCACTAACAGGAACACTGGCTGGAGGTGGAATTTCCTGAGATGGGGCAGCTGACTCAGGAACATTTTCAATTAATGGTTCCTCAGTGCCCACTTGCTCCCCCTGAATAGGAGCAGGGAGTTCAACACTTTCTTGCTCCCCCTGGGCAGGAGCATCCTCCAAAACAACTTTTTCCAAGTGGCCTTCTGCCACGGATTCAGACACTTCAGGTTCAATGACACTTTGCTCCCCTTGGCTAGGAGCTTCTCCCATGACCACATTTGTTGAGTACCTGCTTGTATCTCAACATTAGCAACTGGTTCAGACTGAATTTCTGTATGGCCTGGTGCCATAACTTCTTCTTCAACACGTCCACCTACTTTAGAAGTAGCTGAGGTGGAGGGAATGGAATCCAATACCTCTCTTAAAATAGAGGCGACTAAGGTGGTGGGCAAAGAGTCTGCCACACCAGCTGCCCCTTCTTCCATCTGAACTTCTGGAGAAGAGAGTCAATCTCCACAACAGGTGATTCTGAAACTTCTGCCTGGCTTGCCACAACTGGTACTGCTGCTGCTTGCTCTGCTGGTGCTGCTTGCTCTGCTGCTGCTTGCTTCTTCTTGAACTTCTGGGATATCTCCAATAATCGCTCTCCTTCTGCCACAGAGGTCTTTGTCCAAACTCCATCTTGCACTGAAAAACCACTTTTCTTCAAATTTCTGGACCTTATAGACTGGCCCATCTTCTCTACTACTGCTCCAGACACATCTACTCCAAAGTGCTTGAAAATCTTGGTGAGTAGATGAGCATAGGGTAAGGAAAATTCAACTTGCTCTTGGTTTCCCATATCTGATCATGAGCAAATTTCATTCGCTCAATCATTACAGCGGCCAAGTTTATCTCCTTGTTCTGGATTGCCCAGAACATTATGTCCGAATCTGCCCTAGTGCATGAAGAAAACGTAGCACTTCGAGGTACTATAATTTGGCAGACAATAAAGTGAAGCAACCGATTAAATGCGGACATCTGATTAATATCTAGCTTTCCATCTTTCAGCTTAAACCCTGGACCAATAATTCTGAGACCCTTTACTTCATCATTCATAGAGTGAATGCCACTATACCCAGAGGTCTTTACTCCAAACAACTCATGCAATAGCTCATGGTTTATCTTGATTTGGATACCCCTGACAGAGGAGACAAGGGACCCATCCGCTTCTGATTTCAAGCAAATGTAAAACGCTTTCACCAGGTCCGAATAACTTACCTCGGTGAAAGTAGCAACATCCATCCACTGCATTCTTCTCAAGCTTCGACTAGACTGGACATGCCACTCTTCTCAAGGTTCTGAACATCCACTGCCTTATTTCCGCAGATCTTCGTCTTCACGAAGGTAAACCTTTCTTGCTCCTTCGGGGACAGAAACTCAGCACTGTAACCTCCAACACTTCCGGTGATCATCGGAGCGGCCATGGGTGCAGAGGAGAAAGAGATTCTGGTGAAAGGAGATGATGGAAGGGATGGAAGCTCTCGAAGGGATTCTTCGCGGGAAGAGGAGAAAGCTTCGAAGTTGCAGAGAGTCGATGCCGAAATCATTAGGGCATCGGCTTTGGGTGAACAGATAAAAGATAAAAGGGTAAAGGTAGAAGACAAGTCGTTCTCAGAACGATTTGAATAAATTAATATTACTTTACCGAAAAGTGGAGCGCCAAAGGCGGTAAGCCAGAAAGCGACAAAACCGTTTGACGGGTCAAACAACTTTCAACACAATAGCGGTCAAAGCATGTAGATAACTGAGTTTTGCTTATCTTTAAAGGAGAGAAAATTTCATTTAATCTGAAAAAAAAAAAATTAGATGTCAAAAGGGCCAAAAGGGCCAATTCTGAAAAAAACGTGACCTTCGACCTCAGAGCAGCTGCGTGATCCAGAAGACGTCGCGGCAAAAAAAACGCAAATCGCCGGCACGAATTGAAATTTTGGTGGTCGAAACGATTGATTTTCGACTCGGAAACGGCATCTGATCGCCTCGGCAATTGAAGGCGACGAGCGCCTCTGAGTGCCGATTTCGAAAAGTGGTCATATAAGCGATTCTGATACCCGGGCGGAAAGTTATGGCCGTTTTACCGAAGGCGTGTCAGAATCCATACGCATCGGGAGCCGCTGCCGCCGTCCGGGAGCGAAATCCGGGCATCGGACCGGAAATCTCCGAGTCCGGCCCAGGGCCGACCGGGTCGGAGTGCAGATTCAGAATTGGGGCCTCGCGGGTAGTTCCGATCACCGGGCGAGGAAATATCCACGTTTTACCGAAGTGGTGCGAAAATCGGTGTACTAGTACACACGCCCCGAGGTGGCATTTCGGGCGCCGGGCTCGAAATTTCACGAGACTGGCGTCTTCTCGACCGGCTCGGAGAGACGATTCCGAAGAGTGGTCACATAAGCGATTCTGATACCCGGGCAGAAAGTTATGCCCATTTCTTCCGTAGAAGGGGTGGGAGCAATCCGTCAGGGGTGGCGAAATCGGTCATTTTCGCGCGCACTCGTTTACGACGCGGGTAGGAGCCGTCGGGCCGCGTCGACGGCGACCTTCGACCGCCGAGAAGGGCCGATTCTGAAAAAAACGCGACCTTCGACCTCAGAGGAGCCGTGTGATCCAGGAGACGTCGCGGCAAAAAAACGCGAATCGCCGGCAGGAATCGAAATTTTTGTGTCCGAAACGATTGATTTTCGACTCGAAAATGGCGTCCGATTGCCTCGGAAATGAACAGAGACGAGCGCCTCTGAGTGCCGATTCCGAAAAGTGGTCATATAAGCGATTCCGATGCCCGGGCGGAAAGTTATGGCCGTTTTACCGAAGGCGTGTCGGAATCCGTGCGCATCGGGAGCCGCTGCCGCCCTCCGAGAGCGGAATCTGGGCGCCGGACAGGAAATCTCCGAGTCCGGCCCAGGGCCGACCGGGTCGGAGTGCTGATTCGGAATTGGGGCCTCGCGGGCGGTTCCGATCACCGGGCGAGGAAATATCCACGTTTTACCGAAGTGGTGCGAAAATCGGTGTACTAGTACACACGCCCCGAGGTGGCATTTCGGGCGCCGGGCTCGGAATTTCACGAGACTGGCGTCTTCTCGACCGGCTCTGAGAGACGATTCCGAAGAGTGGTCTCATAAGCGATTCTGATACCCGGGCGGAAATTATGCCCATTTCTTCCGTAGAAGGGGTGGGAGCAATCCGTCAGGGGTGGCGAAATCGGCCATTTTCGCGCGCACTCATTTACGACGGGGGAGGAGCTGTCGGGCCGCGTCGTCGGCGACCTTCGACCGCCGAGAAGGGACGACTGTGGGCGGCAGCTCCGCAGGGGAGCCGCGTGATCCAGGAGACGTCGCGGCAAAAATATGCGAATCGCCGGCAGGAACCGAAATTTCGGTGGCCGAAACGATTGATTTTCGACTCGGAAACGGCGTCCGATCGCCTCGGCAATAGAGGGCGACGAGCGCCTCTGAGTGTCGATTCCAAAAAGTGGTCATATAAGCGATTCCGATGCCCGGGCGGAAAGGTATGGCCGTTTTACCGAAGGCGTGTCGGAATCCGAGCTCATCGGGAGCCGCTGCCGCCCTCCGGGAGCGGAATCCGGGCGCCGGACAGGAAATCTCCGAGTCCAGCCCAGGGCCGACCGGGTCGGAGTGCCGATTCGGAATTGGGGTCTCGCAGGCGGTTCCGATCACCGGGCGAGGAATATCCACGTTTTACCGAAGTGGTTCAAAAATCGGTGTACTAGTACACATGCCCCGAGGTGGTATTTCGGGCGCCGGGGTCAGAATTTCACGAGACTGGCGTCTTCTCTCGACCGGCTCGGAGAGACGATTCCGAAGAGTGGTCTCATAAGCGATTCTGATACCCGGGCGGAAAGTTATGCCCATTTCTTCCTTAGAAGGGGGTGGGAGTAATCCGTCAGGGGTGGCGAAATCGGCCATTTTCGCGCGCACTCGTTTACAACGCGGGTAGGAGCCGTCGGGCCGCGTCGACAGCGACCTTCGACTGTCGAGAAGGGCCGATTCTGAAAAAAATGTGACCTTCGACCTCAGAGGAGCTGCGTGATCGAGGAGACGTCGCGGCAAAAAAACGTAAATCGCGGTAGGAATTGAAATTTTGGTGGCCGAAACGATTGATTTTCGACTCGGAAACGGCATCCGATCGCCTCGAAAATAAAAGTTGATGAGCGCCTCTGAGTGCCGATTCCGAAAAGTGGTCATTAAGCGATTCCGATGCCCGAGCTGAACGTTATGGCAGTTTTAACCGAAGGCGTGTCGGAATCTGTGCGCATCGGAGCCGCTGCCGCCCTCCGAGAGCGGAATCTGGGTGCCGGACAGTAATCTCCGAGTCCGGCCAAGCGCCGACCGGGTTGGATTGCTGATTCTAATTGGGGCCTCACGGGCGGTTCCGATCACCGGGCGAGGAAATATCCACGTTTTACCGAAGTTGTGCGAAAATCAGTGTACTAGTACACACCCCCCGAGGTGGCATTTCGGATGCCGGGCTCGGAATTTCACGAGACTGGCGTCTTCTCGACCGGCTCGGAGATACGATTCCGAAGAGTGGTCACATAAGCGATTCTGATACCCGGCAAAAGTTATGTCCATTTCTTCCGTAGAAGGGGTGGAGCAATCCGTCAGGGGTGGCGAAATCGGACATTTTCCCGCGCACTCGTTTACGACGCGGGTAGGAGCCGTCGGGCCGCGTCGACAGCGACCTTCGACTGCCGAGAAGGGCCGATTCTGAAAAAAATGCGACCTTCGACCTTAGAGGAGCTGCGCGATCCAGCAGACGTCGCAGCAAAAAAACGTAAATCGCCGGCAGGAATCAAAATTTTGGTGGCCAAACGATTGATTTTCGACTCGGAAACGGCATCCGATCGCCTCGGCAATGAAAGGCAATGAGCGCCTCTGAGTGCCGATTCCGAAAAGTGGTCATTAAAGCGATTCGGATGCCCGAGCGGAAGTTATGGCAGTTTTACCGAAGGCGTGTCGGAATCCGTGCGCATCGGGAGCCGCTGCCGCCCTCCGAGAGCGAATCTGGGTGCCAGACAGGAAATCTCCGAGTCCGGCCCAGGGCCGACCGGGTTGGAGTGCTGATTCGAAATTAGGGCCTCACGGGTGGTTCCGATCACCGGGCGAGGAAATATCCACGTTTTACCGATGTTGTGCGAAAATCGGTGTACTAGTGCACACGCCCCGAGGTGGCATTTCGGGTGCCGGGCTCGGAATTTCACGAGATTGGCGTCTTCTCGACTGGCTCAGAGAGACGATTCCGAAGAGTGGTCACATAAGCGATTCTGATACCCGGGCGGAATGTTATGCCCATTTCTTCCGTAGAAGGGGTGGGAGCAATCTGTCAGGGGTGGCGAAATCGGCCATTTTCCCGCGCACTCGTTTACGACGCAGGTAGGAGCCGTCGGGCCGCGTCGACGGCCACCTTCGACCGCCGAGAAGTGCCGATTCTGAAAAAAATGCGACCTTCGACCTCAGAGGAGCCGTGTGATCCAGGAGACGTCGCGGCAAAAAAACGTGAATCGCCGGCAGGAATCGAAATTTTGGTGGCCGAAACGATTGATTTTCGACTCGAAAATGGCGTCCGATCGCCTCGGCAATATACGGAGACGAGCGCCTCTGAGTGCCGATTCCGAAAAGTGGTCATATAAGCGATTCCGATGCCCGGGCGAAAAGTTATGGCCGTTTTACCGAAGGCGTGTCGGAATCTGTGCGCATCGGGAGCCGCTGCCGCCCTCCGAGAGCGGAATCTGGGCGCCGGACAGGAAATCTCCGAGTCCGGCCCAGGGCCGACCGGGTTGGAGTGCTGATTCGGAATTGGGGCCTCGCGGGCGGTTCCGATCACCGGGCGAGGAAATATCCACGTTTTACCGAAGTGGTGCAAAAATCGGTGTACTAGTACACACGCCCCGAGGTGGCATTTCGGGCGCCGGGCTCGGAATTTCACGAGACTGGCGTCTTCTCGACCGGCTCGGAGAGACGATTCCGAAGAGTGGTCACATAAGCGATTCTGATACCCGGGCGGAAATTTATGCCCATTTCTTCCGTAGAAGGGGGTGGGAGCAATCCGTCAGGGGTGGCGAAATCGGCCATTTTCGCGCGCACTCGTTTACGACGGGGGGAGGAGCTGTCGGGCCGCGTCGACGACCGCCGAGAAGGGACGACTGTGGGCGGCAGCTCCGCAGGGGAGCCGCGTGATCCAGGAGACGTCGCGGCAAAAATATGTGAATCGTCGGCAGGAACCGAAATTTCGGTGGCCGAAACGATTGATTTTCGACTCGGAAACGGCGTCCGATCGCCTCGACAATCGAGGGCGACGAGCGCCTCTGAGTGTCGATTCCAAAAAGTGGTCATATAAGCGATTCCGATGCCCGGGCGGAAAGGTATGGCCGTTTTACCGAAGGCGAGTCGGAATCCGTGCGCATCGGGAGCCGCTGCCGCCCTCCGGGAGCAGAATCCGGGCGCCGGAAAGGAAATCTCCGAGTCCAGCCCAGGGCCGACCGGGTCGAAGGTCACGTTTTTTTCAGAATCGGCCCTTCTCGGCAGTCGAAGGTCGCTGTCGACACGGCCCGACGACTCCTACCCGCTTCGTAAACGAGTGCGCGAAAATGGCCGATTTCGCCACCCTTGACGGATTGCTCCCACCCCCTTCTACGGAAGAAATGGGCATAACTTTCCGCCCGGGTATCAGAATCGCTTATGTGACCACTCTTCGGAATCGTCTCTCTGAGCCGGTCGAGAAGACGCCATGTCTTGAAATTTCGATCCCGTCGCCTGAAATGCCACCTCGGGATGTGTGTACTAGTACACCGATTTTCGCACCACTTCGGTAAAACGTGGATATTTCCTCGCCCGGTGATCGGAACCGCCCGCGAGGCCACAATTCCGAATCGGCACTCCGACCCGGTCGGCCCTGGGCTGGACTCGGAGATTTCCTGTCCGGCGCCCGAATTCCGCTCCCGGAGGGCGGCAGCGGCTCCCGATGCGCACGGATTCCGACACGCCTTCGGTAAAACGGCCATAACTTTCCGCCCGGGCATCGGAATCGCTTATATGACCACTTTTTGGAATCGACACTAAGAGACGCTCGTTGCCGTCGATTGCCGAGGCGATCGGACGCCATTTCCGAGTCGAAAATCAATCGTTTCGGCCACCAAAATTTTGATTCCTACCGGCGATTCACGTTTTTTTGCCACGACGTCTCCTGGATCACACGGCTCCTATGAGGTCGAAGGTCGCGTTTTTTTCAGAATCGGCCCTTCTCGGCGGTCGAAGGTCGCCCTCGACGCGGCCCGACGGCTCCTACCCGCGTCGTAGATGAGTGCGCGGGAAAATGGCCGATTTCGCCACCCCTGACGGATTGCTCCCACCTCTTCTACGGAAGAAATTGGCATAACTTTCCGCCTGGGTATCAGAATCGCTTATGTAACCACTCTTCGGAATCGTCTCTCCGAGCCGGTCGAGAAGACGCCAGTCTCGTGAAATTTCGAGCTCGGTGCCCGGAATGCCACCTCGGGGCGTGTGTACTAGTACACCGATTTTTGCACCAGTTCGGTAAAACGTGGATCTTTCCTCGCCAGGTGATCGGAACCGCCCGCGAGGCCCCAATTCCGAATCGGCACTCCGACCCAGTCGGCCCTGGGCTGGACTCGAAGATTTCTTGTCCGGCGCCAGGATTCCGCTCCCGGAGGGCGGCAGCGGCTCCCGATGCGCACGGATTCCGACACGCCTTCGGTTAAAACGGCCATAACTTTCCGCCCGGGCATCGGAATCGCTTATATAACCACTTTTTGGAATCGACAGTCAGAGGCGCTCGTCGTCCTCAATTGCCGAGGCGATCGGACGCCATTTCCGAGTCGAAAATCAATCGTTTCGGCCACCAAAATTTTGATTCCTACCGGCGATTTGCGTTTTTTTGCCGCGACGTCTCCTGGATCACGCAGCTCCCCTGAGGTCGAAGGTCACGTTTTTTTCAGAATCGGCCCTTCTCGGCAGTCGAAGGTCGTTGTCGACGCGGCCCGACGACTCCTACCCGCGTCGTAAACGAGTGCGCGAAAATGGCCGATTTCGCCACCCTTGAAGGATTGCTCCCACCCCTTCTACGGAAGAAATGGGCATAACTTTCCGCCCGGGTATCAGAATCGCTTATGTGACCACTCTTCGGAATCGTCTCTCTGAGCCGGTCGAGAAGACGCCATCTCGTGAAATTTTGAGCCTGTCGCCCGAAATGCCACCTCGGGATGTGTGTACTAGTACACTGATTTTCGCACCACTTCGGTAAAACGTGGATATTTCCTCGCCCGGTGATCGGAACCGCCCGCGAGGCCACAATTCCGAATCGGCACTCCGACCCGGTCGGCCCTGGGCTGGACTCGGAGATTTCCTGTCCGGCGCCCGAATTCCGCTCCCGGAGGGCGGCAGCGGCTCCCGATGCGCACGGATTCCGACACGCCTTCGGTAAAACGGCCATAACTTTCCGCCGGGCATCGAATCGCTTATATGACCACTTTTTGGAATCGACACTAAGAGACGCTCGTTGCCGTCGATTGCCGAGGCGATCGGACGCCATTTCCGAGTCGAAAATCAATCGTTTCGGCCACCAAAATTTTGATTCCTACCGGCGATTCACGTTTTTTTGCCACGACGTCTCCTGGATCACACGGCTCCTATGAGGTCGAAGGTCGCGTTTTTTTCAGAATCGCCCTTCTCGGCGGTCGAAGGTCGCCCTCGACGCGGCCCGACGGCTCCTACCCGCGTCGTAGATGAGTGCGCGGGAAAATGGCCGATTTCGCCACCCCTGACGGATTGCTCCCACCTCTTCTACGGAAGAAATTGGCATAACTTTCCGCCTGGGTATCAGAATCGCTTATGTAACCACTCTTCGGATCGTCTCTCCGAGCCGGTCGAGAAGACGCCAGTCTCGTGAAATTCGAGCTCGGTGCCCGGAATGCCACCTCGGGGCGTGTGTACTAGTACACCGATTTTTGCACCAGTTCGTAAAACGTGGATCTTTCCTCGCCAGGTGATCGGAACCGCCCGCGAGGCCCCAATTCCGAATCGGCACTCCGACCCAGTCGGCCCTGGGCTGGACTCGAAGATTTCTTGTCCGGCGCCAGGATTCCGCTCCCGGAGGGCGGCAGCGGCTCCCGATGCGCACGGATTCCGACACGCCTTCGGTAAAACGGCCATAACTTTCCGCCCGGGCATCGGAATCGCTTATATAACCACTTTTTGGAATCGACAGTCAGAGGCGCTCGTCGTCCTCAATTGCCGAGGCGATCGGACGCCATTTCCGAGTCGAAAATCAATCGTTTCGGCCACCAAAATTTTGATTCCTACCGGCGATTTGCGTTTTTTTGCCGCGACGTCTCCTGCTCCTGGATCACGCAGCTCCCCTGAGGTCGAAGGTCACGTTTTTTTCAGAATCGCCCTTCTCGGCAGTCGAAGGTCGTTGTCGACGCGGCCCGACGACTCCTACCCGCGTCGTAAACGAGTGCGCGAAAATGGCCGATTCGCCACCCTTGAAGGATTGCTCCCACCCCTTTCTACGGAAGAAATGGGCATAACTTTCCGCCCGGTATCAGAATCGCTTATGTGACCACTCTTCGAATCGTCTCTCTGAGCCGGTCGAGAAGACGCCATCTCGTGAATTTTGAGCCTGTCGCCCGAAATGCCACCTCGGGATGTGTGTACTAGTACACTGATTTTCGCACCACTTCGGTAAAACGTGGATATTTCCTCGCCCGGTGATCGGAACCGCCTGCGAGTCCCCAATTCCGAATCAGCACTCCAACCCGGTCGGCCCTGGGCCGGACTCGGAGATTTCCTGTCCGGCACCCAGATTCCGCTCTCGGAGGGCGGCAGCGGCTCCCGATGCGCACGGATTCCGACACGCCTTCGGTAAAACGGCCATAACTTTCCGCTCGGGCATCGGAATCGCTTATATGACCACTTTTCAGAATCGGCACTCAGAGGCGCTCGTCGTCATTCATTGCCGAGGCGATCGGATGCCGTTTCTGAGTCGAAAATCAATCGTTTCGGCCACCAAAATTTTGATTCCTACCGGCGATTTGCGTTTTTTTGCCGCGACGTCTCCTGGATCACGCAGCTCCCCTGAGGTCGAAGGTCACGTTTTTTTCAGAATCGGCCCTTCTCGGCAGTCGAAGGTCGTTGTCGACGCGGCCCGACGACTCCTACCCGCGTCGTAAACGAGTGCGCGAAAATGGCCGATTTCGCCACCCTTGAAGGATTGCTCCCACCCCTTTCTACGGAAGAAATGGGCATAAACTTTCGCCCGGTATCAGAATCGCTTATGTGACCACTCTTCGGAATCGTCTCTCTGAGCCGGTCGAGAAGACGCCATCTCGTGAATTTTGAGCCTGTCGCCCGAAATGCCACCTCGGGATGTGTGTACTAGTACACTGATTTTCGCACCACTTCGGTAAAACGTGGATATTTCCTCGCTTGATCGGAACCGCCTGCGAGTCCCCAATTCCGAATCAGCACTCCAACCCGGTCGGCCCTGGGCCGGACTCGGAGATTTCCTGTCCGGCACCCAGATTCCGCTCTCGGAGGGCGGCAGCGGCTCCCGATGCGCACGGATTCCGACACACGCCTTCGGAAAACGGCCATAACTTTCCGCTCGGGCATCGGAATCGCTTATATGACCACTTTTCAGAATCGGCACTCAGAGGCGCTCGTCGTCATTCATTGCCGAGGCGATCGGATGCCGTTTCTGAGTCGAAAATCAATCGTTTCGGCCACCAAAATTTTGATTCCTGCCGGCGATTTGCGTTTTTTTGCCGCGACGTCTCCGGGATCACGCAGCTGCTTTGAGGTCGAAGGTCACGCTTTTTTCAGAATCGGCCCTTCTCGGCAGTCGAAGGTCGCTGTCGACGCGGCCCGACGGCTCCTACCCGCGTCGTAAACGAGTGCGCGCGAAAATGGCCACGGCGCCCGGGTCGAGAAGACGCCAGTGTCGTGAAATTCTGACCACGGCGCCCGAAATGCCACCTCGGGGCGTGTGTACTAGTACACCAATTTTTGCACCAGTTCGGTAAAACGTGGATATTTCCTCGCCCGGTGATCGGAACCGCCCGCGAGGCCCCAATTCCGAATCGGCACTCCGACCCGGTCGGCCCTGGGCTAGACTCGGAGATTTCCTGTCCGGGGCCCGGATTCCGCTCCCGGAGGGCGGCAGCGGCTCCCGATGCGCACGGATTCCGACACGCCTTCGGTAAAACGGCCATAACTTTCCGCCCGGGCATCGGAATCGCTTATATGACCACTTTTTGGAATCGACACTCAGAGGCGCTCGTCGCCCTCGATTGCCGAGGCGATCGAACGCCGTCCCGAGTCAAAAATCAATCGTTTCGGCCACCGAAGTTTTGGTTCCTGCCGACGATTCGCATATTTTTGCCGCGACGTCTCCTGGATCACGCGGCTCCCCTGCGGAGCTGCCGCCCAAAGTCGTCCCTTCTCGGCGGTCGAAGGTCGCCGTCGACGCTGCCCGACAGCTCCTCCCCGCGTCGTAAACGAGTGCGTGCGAAAATGGCCGATTTCGCCACCCCTGACGGATTGCTCCCACCCCCTTCTACGGAAGAAATGGGCATACCTTTCCGCCCGGGTATCAGAATCGCTTATGTGACCACTCTTCGGAATCGTCTCTCCGAGCCGGTCGAGAAGACGCCAGTCTCGTGAAATTCCGAGCCGGCGCCCGAAATTCCACCTCGGGGCGTGTGTACTAGTACACCGATTTTCGCACCACTTCGGTAAAACGTGGATATATCCTCGCCCGGTGATCGGAACCGCCCGCGAGGCCCCAATTCCGAATCAGCACTCCAACCCGTCGGCCCTGTGCCGGACTCGGATATTTCCTGTCCGGCGCCCAGATTCCGCTCCGGAGGGCGGCAGCGGCTCCCGATGCGCACGGATTCTGACATGCCTTCGGTAAAACGGCTATAACTTTCCGCCCGGGCATCGGAATCGCTTATATGACCACTTTTCGGAATCGACACTCAGAGGCGCTCGTCCCTTTTGATTGCCGAGGCGATCGGACGCCATTTTCGAGTCGAAAATCAATCATTTCGGCCACCAAAATTTCGATTCCTTCCAGAAATTCGTGTTTTTTTTGCCGCGACGTCCCTGGATCACACGGCTCCTCTGAGGTCGAAGGTCGCATTTTTTTCAGAATCGGCCCTTCTCGGCGGTCGAAGGTCGCCTTCGACGCCGCCCGACGGCTCCTACCTGCGTCGTAAACGAGTGCGCGGGAAAATAGCCGATTTCGCCACCCCTGACGGATTGCTCCCACCCCTTCTACGGAAGAAATGGGCATAACTTTCCGCCCGGGTATCAGAATCGCTTATGTGACCACTCTTCGGAATCGTCTCTCCGAGCCGGTCGAGAAGACGTCAGTCTCGTGAAATTTTGATCTCGGGGCCGAAATGCCACCTCGGGGCGTGTGACTAGTACACCGATTTTCGCACCACTTCGGTTAAAACGTGGATATTTCCTCGCTGGGTGATCGGAAACTGCCCGCGAGGCCCCAATTCCGAATCTGCACTCCGACCGGTCGGCCCTGGGCGGACTCGGAGATTTCCGGTCCGGCGCCCGGATTCCGCTCCCGGAGGGCGGCAGCGGCTCCGATGCGCACAGATTTGACACACCTTCAGTTTAAAACGGCCATAACTTTCCGCCCGGGTATCAGAATCCCATATATGACCACTTTTTGAAATCGGCACTCAGAGGCGTTCATCGCTATCAATTGCCGAGGCGATCGGATGCCGTTTACGAGTCGAAAATCAATCGTTTCGGCCACCAAAATTTCAATTCCTTCCGGCGATTTGCGTTTTTTTGCCGCGACGTCTCCTGGATCACGCAGCTCCTCTGAGGTCGAAGGTCACATTTTTTTCAGAATCGGCCCTTCTCGGCGGTCGAAGGTCGCCGTCGACGTGGCCCGACGGCACCTTCCCGCGTCGTAAACGAGTGTGTGCGCGGAAAATGGCCGATTTCGCCACCCCTGACGGATTGCTCCTACCCCCTTCTACGAAGGAAGAAATGGGCATAACATTCCGCCAGGAGTATCAGAATCGCTTATGTGACCACTCTTCGGAATCGTCTCTCGAGCCGGTCGAGAGAAGACGCTAGTCTCGTGAAATTCGAGCCCGACGCCCGAAATGCCACCTCGGGGCGTGTGTACTAGTACACCGATTTTCGCACCACTTCGGTAAAACGTGGATATTTCCTCGCCCGGTGATCGGAACCGCCCGCGAGCCCCCAATTCCGAATCAGCACTCCAACCGGTCGGCCCTGGGCCAGACTCGGAGATTTCCTGTCCGGCACCCAGATTCCGCTCTCGGAGGGCGGCTGCGGCTCCCGATGCGCACGGATTCCGACACGCCTTCGGTTAAAACGGCCATAACTTTCCGCCGGGCATCGGAATCGTTTATATGACCACTTTTCGGAATCGGCACTCAGAGGCGCTCGTCGCCATAATTGCCAAGGCGATCGGATGTCGTTTCCGAGTCGAAAATCAATCCTTTCGGCCACCAAAATTTTATTCCTGCCGGCGATTTGCATTTTTTTGCCGCGACGTCCTGGATCACGCAGCTCCTCTGAGGTCGAAGGTTATGTTTTTTCAGAATCGGCCCTTCTCGGCAGTCGAAGGTCGCTGTCGACGCGGCCGACGGCTCCTACCGGTCGTAAACCGACTTTAACGTGTGCGCGCAAAAATGGCCGATTTCGCAACCCTGACGGATGCTCCCACCCCTTCTACGGAGAAATGGGCATAACTTTCCTCCCGAGTATCAGAATCGCTTATGAGACCACTCTTCGGAATCGTCTCTCCAAGCCGGTCGAGAAGACGCCAGTATCGTGGAATTTGACCCCGGCGCCCGAAATGCCACCGCGGGGCATGTGTACTAGTACACCATTTTTGCACCACTTCGGTAAAACGTGGATATTTCCTCGCCCGGTGATCGGAACCGCCCGCGAGGCCCCAATTCCGAATCGGCACTCCGACCCGGTCGGCCCGGGGCTGGACTCGGAGATTTCCTGTCCGGCGCCCGGATTTCGCTCCCAGAGGGCGGCAGCGGCTCCCAATGCGCACGGATTCCGACACGACTTCGGTTTTTAAAACGGTCATAACTTTCCGCCCGGGCATCGGAATCACTTATATGACCACTTTTTGGAATCGACACTTAGAGGCGCTCGTCGCCCTTGATTGCCGAGGCGATCGGATGCCGTTTCCGAGTCGAAAATCAATCGTTTCGGCCACCGAAATTTCGGTTCCTGCCGGCGATTCGCATATTTTTGCCGCGACGTCTCCTGGATCACACGGCTCCCTGCGGAGCTGCGGCCACAGTCGTCCTTCTCGGCGGTCGAAGGTCGCCGTCGACGCGGTCCGACAGCTCCCCCGCGTGGTAAACGAGTGCGGCGCGAAAATGACGATTTCGCCACCCCTGACGGATTGCTCTCAACCCTTCTACGGAAGAAATGGGCATACCTTTCCGCCCGGGTATCAGAATCGCTTATGTGACCACTCTTCGGAATCGTCTCTCCGAGCCGGTCGAGAAGACGCCAGTCTCGTGAAATTCCGAGCCCGGCGCTCGAAATGCCACCTCGGGGCGTGTGTACTAGTACACCGATTTTTGCACCACTTCGGTAAAACGTGGATATTTCCTCGCCCGGTGATCGGAACCGCCCGCGAGGCCCCAATTCGAATCGGCACTCCGACCCGGTCGGCCCTAGGCTGGACTCGGAGATTTCCTGTCCGGCGCCCGGATTCCTCTCCCGGAGGGCGGCAGCAGCTCCCG